>ML817416.1:37850-66143 GCA_009831015.1 Picea engelmannii | reverse complement strand
CCTGTTGCTTTATGTCGCAGGTAGGCTATACCACTGCTAAAAACAACATCATAGCCTCTGTCCTCCAACATTGCGACTGAGACCAAGTTTTTCTTCAAACCTGGAACATGCATAACATTTTTCAATTGAAATGGTTTATCTGACTCCCTCTGAAAGGTAATGGTACCAATACCTGTTGCACTGTATTTTCCATCATTGCCCATTTCTATATGGATTCTGAGATATTTCTCCTCCAAGTCAATGAAAGACTCTTTATCTCTCGTCATGTGGAAGGAAGCGCCACTATCCAAATACCACACTGATCCCGATGCACTTGATGCCATGCATACGATCAAAGCGAAGTCAAGCTCAAATTGTGACACAAGAGCCTCACCAGTTGCAGCTCCAGCAACTATCTTGTTCTTCTTCTTCTACGGACAGTTAGTAGCGAGATGCCCACGTTCGTGACAGTGAAAACACTTCACTTTGGACAAATCCAACTTCTTGACTTTAGACTCGGAATTTGATTGGAATTTCTTCCCTTTCCCTTTCCTTTCCTTGGCAGTCAAAGAACAATCCTCTTCATCATCACGCTTTGATGAAGATCCATCTCTGGTATTCCGCCTGAACTCCTCTTGCACCAGATCCGACCATAGTCATTCCCAATCCGGTAATTTTTCCCTTCCATTGACAGAGTCTTGATAACTGTGCCAACTCTTAGGAAGCCCTAGGAGCGCCAAGCTCACAAAATCATCAGCAGCAACTGTTATTCCCACACTTCCAAGCTCATCCCGACATTGGACAAACTTTGTGAGATATTTTGGAATGGTGTCGCCTTTCTCCATCTTAATCTTCCTGAGTTTATCTTTGAGCGCGAATTTCCTATGGTCGCTACTGTTTTGGAACAGATCTGTCAAAGCCTTCCACATTGCATATGGTGTGGTTTTCCCATGGAGACTTGAGACAATGTGGTCTCGTACTCCCTCAAACAAAATCCTCCTTGCCTTCGCCACTTTCTTTTTCCATGCATCAAGATTTGCAGTGTCTGTCGTAGCCGGCTTAGGAACATCTGCGTCAATGTAACCCTTCAAGCCATTGTCTTCGAGCACTACCTCCATCCTGTCCTTCCAAGCAATGTAGTTAGAGCTGCCCTCGAGTGCATACTCCAACCTCAAGCCATTTAAAGACATTTCGATCTTGAATCAAGTGTCGCACCAAGAAAATCTTGTAAATTTGAATGTTATCCAACCCAAAACTCAACCCCTTCACTTTCCCCTTGCCCTGGGAGGTTCGCACCCCTCCTGAGAGCAGCCTGAGGGAAGTTCTCACCCTGCCTGTGTATAGCCTGTGAACTTGCCTGTCAAGTTCACACCCTGCTAGTGTATTTACCTACTAGAATGCCCTGGAAGTTCGCACCCTGCTCCACTGCTAGGGTGAGGGAAGTTCGCACCCTGCTCCACTGCTAGGGTGAGGGAAGTTCACACCCTGCTAGTGTATTTTTCTGTGATAATTCCAATGAAGTTCACACCCTGCCTTTGTCTAGGGTGCGAGAATTTCTATTCTTGAAAACACCGGAAGTTTTCAGTACTACAGTTCTCACCCAGCTAGAGACGTGACCTGCGAGAATGAAATTATGTTCGCACCTCACTTTCGTCACTCTGTGGCCTCCATGGCTCTGATACCATGTAGAAATTTTGATACAAATTAATGTATTCCTGCAATTCTCCTGATCTAACAAGTTCTGTTATTGTTAAATATAGAATCGCTTCTACTATTACTTTTGCGGAAGCAATTAAACCATGATCACAACCACAATGCACAAAGTGAAATATCAATAACACACAACACAGAAGTTTTACCGGGAAAGCATAAAGCTAAAAACCCCACTATAATATATTATGTATATCATGAATCATGAAACAATCTCATACAAAACTATAATCCAAGAGCTCTCAGTACAATACAATCGTCTCACACTGTCATACACAAATTAGCAAATACATGCGCCAATTTTCGTGTCCAAACAGTCTGCCTCCTCTGCACAAACTCTGCAATCCGAATTCTCACAATGAATCGAATGAATGCAATTGCCTCATTTGCACATGCTCATAAGCATATCCACTGCATGTGTGAACAAATCACAACTGATAGCCAAACTGTCCCTTTCACCTGTTATCTCAACTGGTGTCCATTGGAATGACATGCATGTAGTTAACCGTGGCGAATCTTCAGTTGCATGCGAGTTAACTGATTATGAATTAATGAATAATTAATTCACTAAACTCACACTAATACAACTAAGCTTAACTCACTTAACTACACTTATAATTCTGTTACAATTCCAAATCACTCAGTTATGAATGAGATAATAGATATATATTTATTGTCTAATTTAATTAAGGGAAAACTAAATTAGACACATGTTACTTGTTGACATTTCAACACCATACAGCAAGTTACTATGTCACCATACACCGGCTCAAGACAACTGGAAAACATGCAGAAAATAACAAGGAGGATGACTACCCTTCTGACACAAACACGACCACGCCTACAAGCTAAGGGATAACACCCCCATCCCAACATCATGGCCTAGACGAAAAATACTAGAACCTCAAGGCGTGCGGACCTAACAACTGAAGGCCGACCTAACAACTGAAGGAGTTCGACCCTTGTGCCAAGAGAAACTTGCATACTCGTCAGCACTCACACAAAAGAACCTACTCTGGCCAAGATCTCGTTCACCACTATTCCCAAGGCACGCCATGATCCCCTCATCAGGAATGATGTCGTTCCCCGAGTGATAGATGCGTCAATAACCTTGGCACAAAACAAAAGGGACCAAGACTCAAGAAAACTTCGATGAGCTAGGAACCGAATACTGACTGAGAGACTATACCTACCCCACACAAAGGTTGACAAGACACAAGAGGACGAAGACAAGGGGTGATGCCAGCCCACACGACATCGTCCCCGCCCCCACCAATCACCCATTCTAACCGATCTATTATTATATTCAATTTTAACAAGGTTTCCATTCTAATGGGGCACGTCAAGTTACAATTAGACAATAATGCGTCTGCTAAATAAACGTTAATACAATTAATTTTGCAAATCTAAGTGGTCAATACTAAAACCATAATTATAAATGCCCACTATCCTTAATTAAAATTCAATCCAGTGAGTCTAAAATTTGCAATCCATTCCTTACTTACGAATCAAATTTTAATCTTTAACACAACCTAATCGGTCAAGTCTATGTTAATCCAAATTCTCCACCCAACTAGACATTAACTTAAATAACAACATTTACAGACTTAAAGTAGAATTCGATCATTATAACACTTATGAACAATTAAATATCAGCATGTAGTCTAGTTATATTGACTGAACTAACAATACTATATGTCTAATAATATTTGAAGGAAACTACTAACTATTAGTAGGGCTGGAGCAATTTATCGAGGAAATTAACATAGCAGTTACTTAACAATTAATATAGAAATAACAAAGAAATTACATGACCATTAACATGACAATTAAAAGTGCACTAACAAGGTAGTTTAAATGATTGTTGTCATAACAAGTAATACAACAATAGCAAGGCATTTAAGCTGTTAGTTAACATTTAACTCGCTATGTCATTTAATCCAAAGAATGAATCTGCTGGCCATTTACATTATTGTAGCAATTGTTCTGGAAATTAATATGACCATTACATAACAATGAATCTAGCAATAACAAAGCATTTAACTCATTGTTATCCATTTTATTTGTTGGAAAAAATCAAGGCAATTAATGCGACCATTACATAGCAATGAATCTAACAATAGTAAGACATTTAACTAACTATTATCCATTTAATTTGCCGTGGAAAAATTAGCAAAAACGCAGTGCCCACATGGTGGTCAATCGTGCCCAGTCGACAACAACTCAACAATTAAAGGAAAACATATCCAATCAACATCAACAGATTCCATCACTAAAGGGAAAATGCAGTCACAATTTGAAGGCAAAATCGTGGTCATTACTGCAAGTCATTTATGAATTGAATAGCAAAAAAAGGGGTGGGCGAATTCAACATGCACACAGTGAATTTTTATTTACCAAAACCGTGGTCATTCCGACAAGTGAATTTAAGATTTAAAAGGCTAAATTCATGGATGATTTCTACAACAACTCAGTCCATCGTTGGAAAGAAAAAACATGGGCATTTAAAATGACAATCTTAGTCTCATTTGAAAGAAAAAACGTGGGCATTTAAAACAACAAACTCAGTCTCATCTGAAAGTAAAAACATGGGCAATTAAAACAACAATCTCGATCTCATTTGAAGGAAAAACGTGGGCATTTAAAACAACAAACTCAGTCTCATTTGAAAGCAAAAACGCGAGCAATTTTAAACGACAATCTCTGTCTCATTTGAAAGCAAAACATGGGCATTTAAACTGCAATCTCTGGCAACATTTAAAAAAAAAACGTTTTTCCATTTCCAGGATACCAATACCAAATGAAAACATGAATCAATTCATTTTTCCATTGCCCGAATACCAATACAAAATGCAGACATGAGTCAATTCATTTTTCCATTGCCAGAATACAAATACAAAATGCAGACATGAATCAATTCGTTTTCCATTGCTAGGATACCAACACAAAATGCAGACATGAATCAATTCGTTTTTCCATTGCCAGAAGACAAATACAAAATGAAGACATGAATCAATTTGTTTTTCCATTTCCGAAATACCAATACAAATTGCAGACAACAGTAAGAGAAACGAAAGGATCCAATCATCCAAGGACATCAACAAAGGTAGACAACTAATAGGTTCATCATTTTCTCATCATCCTCACATAGAAAGGCAGGGCGTTGAGATCCATAGGTCTATTAATGCCGAAGCGACGACCGTATATCAGGCTCCTGGCCGACTGCCCAGGTGAGGACTAATGAGCTAGGGATGATAGGAAAAACCACCACAATGGTCACAATCAAACACCACAAGGAGGTCAAGACATGTGGGGAAATGAAGTCCATGGGAGTCAATGAAAGAATTTCAGTCATCAATCTAGACAATCAGTTTACTTACTCCATTAAACATGTAGATCCAAGCATAAATCCTACAACAATCTACCATACAAAAATGAAGAGAGCATACCGTTGTCTGATCGCCCGCTCCGAGTGACGTCCCGCGCACTCTGTACAGATCTCACTTGCCTACCGGCGAGACTTCACCGGTACCTCCCAACCAATGCTATGGGTACTCTTCTTCCCCCTTAGCCCCCTAAAATGAAAAGGGGCCACACACACTATTCAGAGATTTAGCTAGCTCCCATCTTGCCTCGCAAGGCCGAGCTACCACTCCTCACCAAGCTGGGTATCCCAACTCCCACAAGCTAAGTCATTCAAGTAGATATTTCTGCAGCGTAATGTTACAAAAACATAAGAGATCCTTCATCCTTCTCCTCCCTTCATTATATAGAGTCTCGAAGTCCCTTACTTTCCTTAAATCTCATTTAATTAAGTTTTTAAAAATTAAATCCTAAAAATTCCTCCCTGTACAAGTGTCACCCATCCCCTTCATTCCTCCACAAATTAATTTCTTTAATTAATTAAACTCCCTTATTTCCCTCACCCACCTAGACTCACTCCTAGAATCTCTCTAGGTGTGCCCAAATTCTCTTACAGGTTTTAATGACTTTCCTCATTATCAATTTGCTAGTTAAGTTTTAAATTAGAAAGTTCTTAATGGTAGATACCTTACTAAGTTTGACTTTCTTCTTTTTCCCTTGGGTTTCCCTTTTCTTCTTATGTTTCCCTATTTTCCTAGTTTCCTAAATATTTTAGATTTCCCTCTTTCCCCTTTTCATTTAGGACTCAAATTGGCAAGTGTAGAAATTATCCCCCTTTTTCATTTTCCCTTTTTTAGTTAATAATTTTAAATTATCATAAATAATAAAACAATTATTTCCCTTTCTTNGCTTACCCCCTTATTATTACAATATTTAATGAAGAGTATAATTATTATTTATGTTGTTTTTTTTTTATAAATAGATAGATAAAGTTTTACCACTAGCATAATTTAGATTTAGACCTTAAATTTTCGTACTGGGCGACATTTTATTAGGGAATTTGTTTTTAAAAATTCTTAACACGTTATTTGTCTTAAGGCCATCTAGGTTCATTCATTTATCATCAACAACACGACGTGCCCTTCAGGACGCACTAGGTGCTCCAAGGGTGCCACTCACCTTAATTTGTTTCCCTTGCGCGAGGTGCCCTTCAGGACGCACTATGTGCTCCAAGGGTGCCACTCGCCTCTTTCCATTTTTCTTACACGACGTGCCCTTTAGGACGCACCACGTTCTCCAAGGGTTCCACTCACCTCTTGACTGACTTGGTAGATATCAAAAACCCCTGGAGTCAATACTCCACCAGGTGAACTTGTGGGAGACTAAGGGCCGCTAAAGAATAAATCCCCCGCCTTATTGCATGCCCCTTAGAATCATTGTGATCCACTGTCACAGTCTGGCCTCATGGCATTGTGGGTACTCTTGAACTAGTTAAACGTTAACCTATAGTTCGAGCCATGGCAGGAGTGCTAGTAGGCTGTGGCAGGGCTACTGTCCACATCTCTCCCTCAACATCTCTAGTAGTCGTGGGTGACCCATTTACTCCACATGTGAGTCTAGTCGGCAAGCTATCGCCAGCCTGCATCATCAACGAATCATGTCATAATATATTCATATCATATCATCTAATCAGATGCACTAATATCATAGTAAAACAATCAAACCCCAATGGTACACTCCCCGACTCGATCCAGAGTCCAAGGGGTTCCATCGAGGCCTCTGCATCCTCGAGGTCCAAAATCCTGCACACTCAGTAAAACTGAGTCAATAGCACATGTCTATGTCAATGTAGTAAAACAACATGTCATCAACCCATAACGCCCCATAATCAAAATCAAATGCTTTAATAGTATAATAATCTTGATCACTTGCAAGCAAGTGTCCTCAAAGAATAAGTTCGCTTAGTGCGCCAGAGCGGGATGTTACACACAGTCTGAATAGAGGGGCTCCATCTTTCCAACCATGACTCGGGTTGGTTTGCCTATAGTTATTAGGTGAATCTTCTTGTGCATATTTGTGAAATATGAAATGATAATAGTTAGGACTGAAACTTCTACATCTATGAGAGAGGAACCACAACTAATGAGATAGAGATGTGGTAGATTTGTAATGGAAACTCTACTACATTTAGAATGGGGAGCTTGATGCATTTATTAGTTAATATTGGTTGCTTTTATCATAGGAATTTACTGCATTTAGGTGTTGCATTTATAATGGGGTATTTGATGCATTTATTAGTGAATATTGGTTTCTTTTATCATAGCAATTTAGTGCATTTAGGTACGGTATTTATAGACGGAAGTGAGAAAAGTGTGAATATGATGGGAATAATGGAACCCATAAGCTCTATTTAAATTTTATATTAGTCTAAATGCTTAGTTTTCAAGGTTTAGCTACAAAACAATGCAGGGCAGATGCTAGCATTGATGAAGGTTGGTTTTCTGCAATAATTGAACTGTCATTTTCAGTGAATATTACAACTTGCTATATAGGAAAAGTACAAATGTTAATAATGTATACTATAGTTGTTATTAATGTGCTATACATCTATTATTAAAGTCTATTATGTATGTTATTTAGTTTATAAATCTGTTGTTCTTTAATCTAAATGTTTAGTATGGTTATCTTTGTCATTTAATGGGTGATATATATGCCATTTAATTAGAAATACTATTGTCCTTATTGTTTTAATTTCTCTCTGTTTTTGTACTCATTCTTATGTGGTGCTATGACAACTATTCATTTCATAGAAAAAACACAATTTGGTAAACCATAATCCCTAAGTTGACTTAGTAGTCATTAATTGCATGCAACTATATTTATATGAAGGATCCATAAACTGGTATTATAGGGGAAGGAGAGAAACTAGCTAAACACATACTAAGCTATAACTATTATGTATCGTTTGAGCATTTGTTGGGAACTGCACCCTCTAAATCTTATTTTGAATTTAATTAGGGCCCTTAAGAGTCATTCTCAATTTTAATCATGTGAATATCATGCATCTCAGATCAATTCGGGCCTGGATAGGGCCGAATACGGCCCCATCAATCTTCTAAACTAGTAAAAATAACAGTATAACGATTTTAAACTATAAATTACCTCGACCACCCACCTGCAGGGCCAAACAAAACCCTATCCATGTATAGTGACAAGCATGAATTCGTCCCTGTCTTTGTACATGGACAAGGCTGAATACGACTCTATCCATGTATAGGGATAGACCCAAATTCGAGCATGTCCCTGTACATGGACAGGGTCATATTTAGCCCTGTCATCCCATTCGATAAGCAGATGATACCTCTACTTTTCTGCATCTGATATGGTCTAGGTGTTGTTGTTTTCGTTGGATGGTTGGTTGACTACTTGTTTGTATTTGTTTTTCATTTGCATGAATAACACTAACAATTTAATACTAGCACTAAATATTTAAATCATAAAATTTAAAATTATTCTAAACTAAACACCCATAGCACCAACGTCCGCCCTCCCTTAGCACCAACGTCAGTTGGAATATGGACCTGTCCATGTACAAGGACATGCCCAAATTCGGGCCCATCTTTGTACATGGACATGGCCATATTCGACCATGTTCATGTACAGGGACATGCCCAAATTCGGGCATGTCCATGTACATGGACAGGGCCAAATATGGCCCTATCCATGTATAGGGACATGCCTGAATTCAATGTTGTCCCTGTACATGGATAGGGCCGAATTCAGCCATGTAATCCCATCCGATAAGCATATGATACCTCTACTTGTATGTGTCTGATATGGTCTAGGTGTTGTTGTGTCTGTGTTTTTACTCTATTGTGTCTGCATCCTATTGTGTTCATAAATTATTAATTTATAGGAGGTATTGTCTCCATCCTATACTGTTCATATTGTGGAAAATCAAGTTTGGTTTATACATGGATGTAGCCTCCCAAATATATAAGCAAGGATTACATTTATATATTATTTATTCAAATGAATTTATTTTGAAGATAAAGTAACATATTAAAATGGGACAGTATAGTATTATTGTTTAGAGTACATGGATGTCACCTCCTAAAAACATATGGGTTAGGATTTCATTCATATAAACTGATTAACATATGAACTGAATTTTATAAAAAATAACAATAAACTATGTGCTTGCGTAAACATATATATAATTAATGCCAAAACCAAAACTCTATTTTAGATTAAACTGATTAAAATATAAACTAAATTTTATAAAAAATAACAATATAACTCTATTGGTGCATAAACATATATAAAATTAATGCAAAAACCAAAACTCTATTTGAGATTTAACTGATTAAAATATAAATTGATTACACTTTGACTGTGACATAACAAAATTTACTCTTTGGAGGTATAATTCTGGTAATGTAAGGTATCATTCAGGCATGTCTCTGTACATGGGCAGGGCCATACTCGACCATGTCCATGTACAGGGAAAAACCCAAATTTGAGCCTGTCCCTATACAGGGACAGGGCCAAATATGGTCTAATCCATGTACAGGGACAGGGCCAAATATGGCCTAATCCATGTACAGGGACATGATCGAATTCAAGCCTGTCCCTGTACATGGATAGGGCCGAATTCGGCCCTGTCATCCCATCCGATAAACATATTATACCTCTACTTGTCTATGTATGATATGGTCTAGGTGTTGTTGTGTCTTTGTTTTTACTCGTGTCTGCATCCTATTATGTTTATAAATTATTAATTTATAGGAGGTTCGGGCCTGTCCCTGTATATGGACAGGGCCATATTCGGCCATGTCCATGTACAGGGACATGCTCGAATACGATTTTGTCCCTGTACATGGATAGGGATGAATTCATCCCTATCATCCCATCCAATAAACATATGATACCTCTACTTGTTTGTGTATTATATGGTCTAGACATTGTTGTGACTGTGTTTTTACTCTATTGTGTCTACATCTTATTGTGTTCATAAATTATTAATTTATAGGAGGTTCACACTTGTCCCTGTACATGTACATGGCCATATTCATCCATGTCCATGTATCGGGACATGCCCGAATTCAAGCATGTCCCTGTACATGGACATGGCCAAATTCGATCCTGTCATCCCATCTGATAAGCATATGATACCTCTACTTGTCTCTGTATGATATGGTCTAGGTGTTGTTGTGTTTGTGTTTTAAATATATTGTGTCTGCATCCTATTGTGTTCATAAATTATTAATTAATAGAAGGTATTATCTCCATCATATATTGTTCATATTGTGGAAAATCAAGTTTGGTTTGTACATGGATGTAGCCTCCCAAATATATAGACGAGGATTACATTTATATTTTTTTTATTCAAATGAATTTATTTCTAACATAAAGTAGCATATTAAAATTGGATAGTATTATTGTTTAGAGTACATGGATGTGACCTCCTAAAAATATATGGGCCAGGATTGCATTCATATAAACTAATTAACATATAAACTGAATTTTATAAAAAAATAAATAAACTCTTCCCTTGTGTAAACATATATATATAATGAATGCCAAAACCAAAACTCTATTTGAGATTAAACTAATTAAAATATAAACTGAATTTTATAAAAAAAATAATAGTAAACTCTGTTGGTGCTTAAACATATATAAAATTAATGTCATAACCAAAACACTATTTGAGATTAAACTGTTTAAAATATAAACTGATTACACTCTGACGGTGACGTAACAATATTTACTCTTTGGAGGTATAATTATGGTAATGTAAGGTAAATTTTGGTCTGTCTCTGTACATGGACATGGCCATATTCAGCCATTTCCATGTATAGGGACATGGCCAAATTCAGGCATGTCCCTGTACATCGATAGGGCCATATTCATCCTTGTCCATGTACAAGGACTGGACCGTATTTGGGCCTGTCCCTGTACATGGGCCAAAATTTGGGCATGTCCCTATACATGGACATGGCCGAATACGTCCCTTTCAACATTCAAATTGAAAATCTAAAATATAATCAAACAATTTTATATGAGGACTAACTATTATACAATTTTGAATCTAACAATTTAATAATCTAATAGTATTGACTCTTTGGAGGTGTAATTCGGGTAATGTAAGGTATAATTCAGGCATGTCTCTGTACATGGACAGGGCCATATTCATCCCTCTCCATGTTCAGGGACATGCCCAAATTTGGCCATGTCCATGTATAGGGACAAGCCCTGATTCGAGTATGTCCCTATACATGGACATGGCCGAATATTCGGGCCTGTCCCTGTACATGGACAGGACTAAATACGACCCTGTCAACATGCTAACACTATAAAATTGAAAATCTAAAATCTAATCTAACAATTTTATACGAAGACTAACTATTATACAATTTTAAATCTAACAATTTAATAATCTAACTATTATACAATTTTATACTATTATACAAAGATTATTAAATCTAACAATTATAAAATTTTATAAAAAGACTAACTATTATACAATTTTATACAATTTAAAACTAGGACTAATAATACTAAGACTAACTATCTAACCATATTCGGGCCTGTCCCTGTACATGGAAAGGGCCATATTTGGCCATGTCCATGTACAGGGACAGACCCAAATTTGGGCTTGTCCCTATACATGGAAAAGGTTGAATATTGCCCTGTCCATTTATAGGGACAGGCCCGAATTTGGGCATGTCCCTATAAATGGACAGGGCCATGTTTGACCCTGTCCATGTACAGGGACAGACCCATATTCGGGCCTGTCCCTATACATGGACAAGGCTGAATAAGACCCTTTCAACACTCTAAATCTATAAAACTTAAAAACTAAAATCTAAAATTTAAACTTAACACGAAAATTACCTAAATCAAACGCTCGCATCTCCAACATCCCCTCGCCTGCAACATCAACGTCCGCCCGCAACACCAACATGCTCCCGCTTCTCCAACGTCTGCCTGTAGCAACGACGTCCACTAGCACCAAGACGTTCACCTAACGTATCACCTAACTAACAAGACGTGCACCAACACCTATCATGAATCACTATCACTAAGATGTGCATCAACACCTAACGCTTTCTACTATTCGAAAATTCATAAAAACTATTCAGGCACAATGTGTGGGTAATATATAAACATTTTTTCGGCCTAAAGGTGTTTTCAGCCAAAAGGTTATTTCAGCCAGAATATCTTTCAGCCGAAAAGATGTTACCAAATGTAAGAAATCTGCTCGACTAAAATTCTACACAAAAATTGAGGATGTCGTCACGGTATCATTTGATTTGACATTCAAAGATTCGGCCTAAACATGTTTCGATCGAAAAAATAGGACTTTTGGTCAAAAGAAATATTAGTTCGGCTAAAAAAGGTCTTTCGAAATTTTGGAGACTCGATTCTCACAAAAGTGTTACCCACCTGGATAAATTTATCCAGATGGAAAGATTATTATGGGCTTGAAAATAGTTTTAAATGCGTTGATATTTGGATTTGGGATAAGAAGAAACTCCTCTTTGAGACTCTTATTACACCTGTTATTATTTATGGATGTGAAGTCTGTGGCTGTAGTATCTCTCATTAATCTTGGAGAAAGATAGAGAAAATACTGTTAACGCTCTGTAAATTTCCTAGAGGTTGTTCAAAAGAAGAAATCTACGAGAGGTAACCTTATCCAACCGCTTATGAAGCTGGGATCTATCCCTTCCAACTTCAGAGAGGGATCTCTCTATATGATTTAGATATGTTTCAAATTTTTAAATATTAGGCTAGGTAAATAAAATAGTCGGTTTTGTTGTCGTAGTGTTTGTCGAGTTGGTTGAGATAGTTTACACATCCATTGGGCTATGGGGTCCGTATCGTAAAGATGAAATCCAAACCAGAAAAACAAAGGATCCATTCACAGGGCAAGATAATATAATCATTGGATTCTTTAGTAGCAATAAATGAGGAATAACAAAAAAGATGAGAAAGACAATTACAACAAAGAAGCAATTAAGAATTTCTTTAATGTAAAATGAGAAGATAAAACACTTAAATCTTTTGAGTCAGAAACAGGGTATACGAGATAAATCCTGCAACATTCGTTACTTCCAAAGATTAAATTTAGAAAACAGTGTGATAACAAAGCGAGAATAACATTTAACTTAGAGAGAAAAACATCACCAGTGAATACACACAAGAATCCTGTAAAATGCCTCTTTGTATTAATGGGAGACCTCTTCAAAAATATTACGGTCTGATAGCTTCAGGGCATGAAGATCAACAACCCTCAATACTTCGAAAGATGAAGTATTTGTAACTCAAAATTACAAACAATCCTGTCATCAATGACTAGGACGTGCTAAATCTATTTTTAGCCTAACTAACTTAACAAATTTCATAAATCTAGGAACTGCTTGATGATGTGTCACAACTGCATGCTGTTTTTTGGGTGAACCATTGGTGAGGCCTTTGCACGACCTCATCTAACTAGAAAAATGACTGGGCTAGGACAACTCATCAGCTACTCGATCAGATCACACAGTTTTTCCCATCGAAGATGACTGGGCACATTGAATTTTAGTAGCCTTCGATAAACTTCATCCATTTCTGTGTACTTGGCGAAGGTAGGTTTGGTGACGAAGATGTATCGAATTTCATGTTGGATACTGATGTCCCACTGAAGCGCATCTAGAAACACCTTTCCAGTGATGCTGCCTTGAATTCCTGAAAACTTTGAACTATCCTTAGCCACATCGGCTAGTCTATTTTTGTAGTCTAGGAGTGTCATCAATTTGTCATTGATTACCTTCAGACCATGAAGACCTTTCTTCTGTAGAGCCTCAATCTTACTAAAAACCTTTGTACCCCTAGGTCCATGGCCTAAACCTTTTCTTCCAGCTAAAGTATTAATCCTCTCTTGGTCAAAACTCTTTTGACTTCGAGAATGGTCTATGTTCTATCTTCAATTTTCAACTCTTCCAACTCCTCCCTGGTCTTAGAATTTAGGAACTTGATGATTTCATTAGCTTGTGTTGGCATCTCTCCCAATTCTGATATGATCTTCTCAATGGCCTGCTTGCTTCTCTACAACAATTCATTCTGCTCAAACATGATCTGTATCATGGGCCATATCTCATTCATAGACTTGGTGATTTCTGTCCAGACACTTTCTTTAACCTCGACCAAAGTTTTTCCTGCCACCGTTTGCTTCCGAAGCTATTATAACTATTGTTTGAGCTAGTCTGACACCTGCTTTTCCTTGGAGAGGCTGATCTGAAAGGAATATTTGAGTTCCTAAAGGTTCTCAATCTCCTTTTTGAGCCTGCTGATCTCGGTTTCCTGCAAGTTCAGCTTTTCCATAGACTTAGCCAATTCGACTGTCTTTTCAAGAGATGTCAGTGGATTTGTCAATGGGACTTCTGCTACTGATGTTGTGATCACTCCTGAAAGTGGAACTACACTCAATGGAATGACTTCCATTGGATTCAACTGTTCTTTCTCTTTTACGAGCTTCTCCATCTCAGCTTCCATTTCCTTTAGTTGTGCATTCTGCTCCATAATTAGTTTGAGCATCTCATCTTTTTCTCCCTCCGTCTCTGCAATTTCCTTCACCTCTGAATCCTCTGTGGGTGAGAGTTTCAATTGTTTCCTTAAGAAGGTTATGTCTGCATTTTTATTTTTAATCATCTCCTCTGCTGCCTTCATGTTCGAGGGATCGTACCCGATCTTAAGGACCAATTCCTCCAAAGTCTTGATCCTGTTGTCCTTGGCAAAGGATGATATCTTCTCCAACTTCAATTGTGTTTGGACGTTGTTCAGGGACACTTGCAATTTGGAAGTACTAGTGGAAGCATGTGCCAGCGTATAGAAGACCATTTCCCCTGTTTGCTTGTGCAAATCCATCTGATCGGCCAGATGCACATCCTTAGTCTGGAATTCAAAGGTGGCCCTCTTGTAATCAGTGATTACCTTTGGATCTGGCACCTGTGCTTGGAGGAATTCCATATGCATTTTTCCCTTCTTAGTGTCAAATGCCTATAGCAGCCTATGTTGTGCAGTCGACGTCTACTTCCGGAACTAGGTGCAAGTGCTACTGGTCAGGGTCTAGTTCCTTTTCTTGATCAAATCATATTTTTCAAAGATGCTCAACTTCGGTCCTACCTTACCTGGCTGGGTGGTCGATGGAGTATCTGTAGATTTCTTCGGCAACGCTGAGTTTATGATATGTTGGAGGCTTGCACTGAGGGGTGGCCTATCAACCTTGGTCATTATAGTAGACGGGACTTCCTTTTCCCCAGTCAGGTCAGGAGCTGAACTGGTTTTAGACCTCTTGGTATGCAATTAGAATTCTTCTGACGACACTTCAGTGACAGGCGGAGATAAATCTTGCCTAGGCCTTTTCTCTTTCAGAACCTGTGGTGTGGTTGTTTGCGATACAGTGGCTGGGTGTTGTTGGGAAAAATACCCTATGGACTAGCAAACTAGGGTCAGACTTGCATGCAGATTTTGACTGTTAAAGAAATTACTTTTTTACCTACGACCCAAAACTTAAACCCCTCTTTCACAATACATACATGGAAAGGAACTACTAACCTTGTTATTGATGCTTGGTGTAGATCTTCCGTTGCGCTCTTGACCACTTGCCTATGCTGCTCCTTCCAAAGATAACCTGCAATCAAGATAAACAACTACGCATGCATGCTACTTCTCTACTTGAGGGTTAGAAATTAAGCATAAATTAAACAAATCATAGATAACTCATGCATTGGGATGGGAAAAGTATTCTTTTATTATTTGAAAAATGAATCAACTTACAATCAAAGTTGAGACCGGCCACTTCTCCTTGATCCTGATCCTGGGCTCCTCCTCTTCTATCCTCCAACTGCTTTGCGTTAATTCTCATTTGGCTTGAGGAAAGGCTAAAGGGTTGGGACAATGGATTCGGCAAATGGGCAGAGTTTCTTCGCTAAAATTTTCCTCCTCCAAATGGTACCCCTACCCCTTCTTTTATAGGCTAGAAGGAGCTAGGGTTTTGGACGAACTCTCGGCCATGTATGGCCGGGAGTTTCAGTTAACTGACCCATAGATTTTTTTTCTGTCGACAACTTTCCTATTTTTGTGTTTTGTTAGGTACACGCGGGCTATAGTGGGCCTGCCAGCATGCACACACATGCAGTAATGGGTTAGGGCGCGTGGCCCTTGACTCAAGAGGATTTTCCAAGAGGTTGTTCATCAGATGTTTTGGCAATGAAGGGATATGAATTGGCCTGATGCCAGGTAAGAATGTGTGGTATAGTTTAGGGTTATAACAGATGCCCCCTAATGTGTGAGGTCATAAGAGCATCTGATGGCCGAAATACATTACCAATCTTTTACCAATCTTTACTGATGTGCTGAATGAGTGAGCCCAAGGATCAAGACCTAGGAGGTTCCGTCTGCAAAATAACAAATGTCTCACCGAGGCGGGCATACCCATGCTCGGGATAGAATAGAACCATGGCTACCAATCAAATACACTGTACATCCATGTCAAATAACTGTAAAGAGTAGCCGTGAATAATACACAGTAGAGCTACATCTCAAAATAAAAAAGATATACATATAGGGTATCCATCTTCCAGAAGCTGATTCAGCCTAGTGGCTGTACTTCATAGCTCGAGAAACAACTTCAAAATCTTCTAAAACTCGGGTAGGAGTGTAATATGAGTGTACAACTTCACTACCCAGAGGTCTTCGACGGCTCGTCGGTTATGGACTTGATAATCTTGATGATCGGACTGAAGGCTTCAGTGATTTCAAACAAGGACTCGATTGGACGTTCAGGATGGCCGAGTATGCGGACAAGAGACATATTGCAGAGGGGTCGACTCAGGCTTAGTGACAAACTTCCTTTGGATAATAGCACGACAAGTGATAAAACTCAGGCATCATATCTGTTAATCATAAGTCTACGAAGCAAGAGGCAACGCAAACTCTCCATATGCTTGGAAGAGTAACTAAACGGTGGAGGACACAACTCTATATAGCGAGAAAAAGCTTCCTAAGGTCGTACTACATCCCATAGTTTGATGATCAAACGGACAGATGTGCTTTATCCAAGGGCGACTCATTACACTGCCAATAAAGAAAATACTTTTCGCATCCTCTTTTTGGGGTATATTTTATTTTTTTGTTCTTTTTGATAATTTTTTAAAAAGAATAAAGGAATTTTATGTTACAATGGAGGAACGAGTACTGCAAACATACAAGCTCGAGGCACAAGGACAAGACTGATGTTCTGGTAAAATGATACTCGGGAAAAATCCTCCAGTGGCCAAAGGTGTTAAGACGCAGAAGAAAACTGTTACAAGGCTGATGGGTAAGGTATGCAAATGCGGTTGATAGAACACACAATGGTAACATCCTTCGATGTAAGTTTAACGAGCCCAGAGAAGGTAAGCTTGGTGGTTTTTCATATTTAGAGAGTCTGAAAAAGCATAAAAGGAGACTCCGGTGGGGTACATTTTTCGACAATAGTCTAGTCGGTTCAAAAAAGGGGTAAACTAGCACCGATTAGACGTCAATTCAAAACCATTTTAACGAGTGTGACAAAAACAAGATCACTCGGCTATTTTTTCACTTTTAAGGAGTCTGAAAAAGCTTAACTATGGACTCCGTTAGGAATATTCTTCTGAACAAATTTAACGAGTGTGAAAGAATAAGGTCACTCGACGATCTTTTCAATTTTAGGTAGTCTGAAAAGAGCTTAACTATGGACTCCCTAGGGGTTTCTTTTTCGTAAATTTAGTCCCTCAGGCCCAAAAAAGGAATAAAATTATACCTGAGAATACTCTTCTAAAGAATGGGAATTTGATAGAGTATACCTTTGTTCATATAGTTGACCGTCCAGACCGAAAAAGGGGTAAACTACCACCGGATAGATGTGACTTCAAATTGCATTTTAACGAGCGTGAAAGGTCACAAGATCGCTCGACAATCTTTTCATTTTTAGAGGGTTTGAAAAGGGCTTAAAAGGAGACCCGTTATTGTTTGGGAGTCCTGAGGGTAAGACAAAGAGTGAAAAAAGACTCATGCAAATGAGGCTCAAACTCATATTCAGGAAAGACTATACGGACTCCCGAGCCTACAGTGTTTTGAGAAACGGCATGGACACCATAATGCAACCAGGACCTACCTAGGGCATCCATGTTTTGGTAAGCTCTACCACCAAGTTGCGACACTTCTAGAACAGATATGACGGTTCCGTGTCACAACCTGATGGGATCGATCCTATAGCATAAGAAAAAGGCAACGAGATGCAAAAGTTAGGGTGATATCCTACCTTATATGCTCAAGTTGATTTTTGGAAAAATAATTTTTTTTATGGACCGTCAATATTTTTTTTGAAACTCAAAAACAATTGTTCCAATACTTGATCAAATCCCTCCCATATAAATCCTGGATCACTCTAAATGGTTTTTGGTATAAATAAATTGATAAGGGGGGCCAAAAAAGTGACAAAAAGAGGTCAAAAAGTCTATAAATAGAAGCTGGGAGCTCATTATCACCATTGCTGATTTGGAAATTGACTCTGGAGCAAAAAAGACCCCCTTTGCCAAAGATCGTGATTACGGGAGCTACAGTGGACGAAACGAACTTCTGCTCAGACCAAGTAAGTACAAACTCCCTTATCTAGCTATTCAATACTTCAATTTAAGCATTTAAGTTATTTATTGGGTGGGCGTCGACCTCAAAAAGGTCAGCTAGGTACACGCGGGCTGTCCAGATACAGCCCACGTGTACACGCGTGCAGAGTAAAGCCTACACGCGTGTACACGTGACTGTCACCTCTACAGCCCGCGTGTACCCCCCCCACCTATTGATGAAAAATCAAATGAAAAGAAGCATTGACCCTCCTTTACCTTGTTGTGTTGGTAGGATGTATGTCCAGTGGAGGAAAAGGGAGCATGAGATAGTCAGTGAGTTGGTTGCTGCAGATCCGAATGTTGTGGCCGTGCTGATGCAGTGTGGTTTTCTCAAATTCCTTTTATGTCCCTTTATGCACGCACAACCAAGGCTACTAAATGCTTTGATTGATTACTAGCACCCTGATGCAGAGGCGTTCATGCTAGAGGGGCAATCCTTGGTGCCCACCACCGAGGACATTTACTTTCTGACTGGCCTCTCAAGGAGAGGGGAACTAGTCAATTTCCAGACTTTTCTTGTGGGGCCGAGAAAGATCTCGGAATTGGTAGTTGAGTACTGTGAGGCTGGGAATGATCATAGAGGTTATCAGGTACCTATTAGCAAGATTACCAACTTGGCACTACAGACTATCATGTTGCTTATTGGGCAGATTACCGGCTCAGCAGCCGTGCATCAGGCTTCACGCGCACAGATGAACTGTGCTATCCAGTGCATGAATGCACAAATTTTTGATTGGAGTACCACACTGTTGGAGTGTATGAAGAGGCAATTGACAGATTGCCGACAGCGGACACAGAGGAACTTCGGGTTCGGGACTATCTTGTGTTCATTCTTTTTCAAGAGAGTTTCGTGCTTCAGTCCTCGGGTTGTAGTACAAGAGCATCTGGCCTCTTTCCCCGCAGTGTGCAAATGGGTAGTGTTACTGTCGCGACAGGGTGGTGGAAGGACCGTTGAGGCCTTCGACGAAGACTTTTTTTCTTGGTTGTCATGACAAATCCCTTCTATCGAGGACTACCCATATGCGGGGATCGACTTCTCTAGAGATCCAGAGATACCCGTGCCTCCTGGTGAGGAGCGAGGGGAGATGGGTAAGTCTCCACATTTGTAGTTTTTTTTGTTTGCATATGTAATTTTTATGTCTTTTTGTTATATATATCATTTTTGTATGCCAGAGTATTTGATGGGTAAACGTTTATTGCACGCAAATGTGGGACCTATGCGAACTGCCGACTATGCACGGAACAGGCGTCGCCCACGGCCAGAAGCCGCAGCTGCCACCGCTGGGGGAGAACTAGTAGCAGGGAATCTCCCAGTAGGAGAGGCCGAGAGGGTCCTTAGGTGAGTTGAGCAGAATTTCACTGCACTCACTCACACCGTCCCGATGGCAGAGATAGAGGACCTGCCTCCATCCATGCAGACTCATGTTGTGGGGGTACCTCGGACATGGGTCCGATTGTTTAGGTGTTTATCCTGTGCAGTAGATGATTATAACAGGGCCCATAGGCCCTGAACAAACTTTAGACTTTTTATGTGCCACGAGCACCTTGTTGTATATATTTTTTGAGGGCATAAGCCCGGTGACTCGTTACTATTCCCACTTTTGAGGTGCTTGCGTCCATCTATGTACTCTAGTGATATTATGATGTTTATATATGGTTTTTATCTCTTTTTTGTGTCTTATGGATGATGTGTGCAAAAATGTATTTACATGTTTATGTCCATGATCTTTTTATATGTGGGCAAGATGCCAATCTAGAATTTGATTAGCTAGAGTATCTATGATTTGGTTTAATCTCCTAGGAACATGAAAATATGTAATATAATCAAAGTTGTGTTCTAAGAGATGTACCCTAAGGAATCGTCGGTGTAAAGTTGGATCATGAACCCGGTATATTTTTTTTAGCTGCAACACAACCAGTTGAGCATCTAGATAGACCCGGAGATGAGAGATGCCCAATGACAATGCGTCCCGAAGAAACTCAATAACTGCACTATACTCGGCAACATTATTTGTGGTGTTACCTAAGCATATACCTCCAGAAGATAACAACTGACTCTGTGGTGTAAAGATTACCCAAGTTGCGGAGGCAAGCCTCCGCGTGTGTCAACTATCCCCGTCCGCATACCCAACAAACACCTCAGACTCACTTGACATCTGCCATATTGATGAAAGATAACATCAATGACACGTCCATAACACTTTTTAAAAGAAACATAAAAAGTAATAGTACAAAGACTATACATATGTTACAAAAAGTTACCCACAGTGACCTTTCTAGGAGTAATACTTCTTGAGGTAGAGCCCATTTCTAGGCTCCGCCAAAGCATTCCCTTTAAAATTGACCAAATGATAAGTGCCCTTTTTTAATACCTCTTTGATAATGAAGGGTCCGAACCACATGGGTTTAAACTTTCCTGCCCCCAGGGGGTCCTTGTCTTGGTCATAGATCAGGACAAGGTCGCCCTCAGAAAAAATTCAAGGACGAACAGACCTATCATATTGACACTTGACCTTATGTTTATGAGCCTCGTTGGCCAGGGCCGCATCGTGACGCTTCTCAAGGTGTACTAACCGTTCTTCAAGTGGAGAAGTGTCTGGCAATAATTGTACTACCAATTTTAGAGATGGGATTTGACATTCGATGGGCAAGACTGCCTCCAACCCGTAAACGAGTTGGAAAGGTGAGAAACTGGTTGCAGTCTTCACTGATGTTCAATAAGAACATAATTCCGAGTATAACATCAACTGCCAGTTTGACTTGGCTGAGTTGATGGTTCGCTGTAGAATCGTTTTGAGAGTCTTGTTTACAGCTTCCACCTGCCCATTGGCTTGGGGGTAGTAAGGTGAGGAATGTTCTTGCCGTAACCCAAGATTTGATGTTAATTCGGACATCATTTGGTTCTAAAAGTGACTTCCATGGTCAGTGACAATCTCTCTCAAGACGTCGAACCGTACTATAATCTAGTTGAATAAGAAGAGAGATGTAGTCTCTCCATCATATTTAAATGTTGGCATAGCTTCGACCCACTTAGTGAAGTAGTCGACAGCTACAATGATATAGTGGTGCCCCCTTGCTGACGGGGGGTTGCATGTAGTGTAATCAATCCACCACTTAGTGAAGGGACCAACTGTGATGACAGGAAACATGGGACTGGATGTGCCCTCATCTTTCGAGAGAAGATTTTGCACAGATGACACTTCTTGACCGACTCAATACAATCTTTGATAAGTGTGGGCCAGAAGTAACCTGCTCGTAAAATCTTTTGGGTTGTTGCCAACCCAGATAAATGACCGCCACAAGCTCTAGTATGACAATTGTTGAGCACTATGACAGCCTCCTTATGAGTGAGACATCGACGCAAGATGCAGTCTACACCTCTTTGATACAATGTATCATCGAGTATGAGATAATTCTTAACCTGATGGCGTATCCGTCGACGCTCATCATGAGAAGCAGAGGTAGGGAACTTCAAAGTCTGGATATAGATCAGTATATCTCCATACTAGGGGTCTGAAGATTCAATCAAAAACATATCCCCCTGGATAGGCGATTCCTCAGGCACAACGTCACCTGACTCAACCGGAAGCTCCGAAATAAGTTCTGCAAAGACCAATGACTTCTTGGACTTTGCTGAAATGAAGTCTAAGTCAAATTCTTGGAGGATGACCATCCATCTACTGATTTTTCCTCCTATAACTCATCGTGTCAACATGTACTGGAATGGATTCACGACAGCGATGAAGGTGGTCTTGCGAAACAGAACATAGTGACGGAACCGTTGAACAACATGAATTGCTGCCAACGCAAGTTTTTCGAGATGGGAATAATTAAGTTCCAGTCCTACGAGGCCTCAGCTCAGGTAATAGATCACATATTCTGAAAACGAATTGTCTTCCTGAACTAAAACCATGCCTATAGTTGAATCTCCGGTAGGTAGATATAAAAATAAATCTTTTTTATAATTAGGTGGCCTTAGCAGAGGTGCGGTTGTGAGGGCGTGTTTTAATGCGTCGAAAGAGCATTGAGCAGCTTCATCCCAGAAAAAGGGAATATCTTTCTTCAGTAAATGCATAAATCCCTTGGTGATTTCGTCATAGTTGGTGATGAAGCGTCGTAAGAAGTTTGCCTTGCCTTGAAGACTTTGAAGTTGTAAGATTGTGCATGGGGGGGGCAATTGGATTATTGCCTCCACCTTAAGAGGATCGACCATGATCCCTGTTGTTGATACGATGAAACCTAACAAACGTCTTGACGTTACGCAAAAGATGCACTTGTTGGGATTCAAGCGAATCTTGAAGTAGCGACAGCGTTCGAAGATTAGTCTGAGGTGCGTAGGATGATCCTTTCACTTGCGAGAGCGTGATGTTAAATCATCTAGATAGGCCTTGACTATATGTTTGAGGTCGTGAAACACAAAAGACATGGCCTGCTGGAAAGTGGCTCCAGCATTTTTGAGGCCAAAAGGCATCTTATGATAGGCGAATGTACCCCACGAACAAATGAATGTCGTTTTGTGTTGGTCTCCAGGTTTGATTTGGATTTGATTATATCCCGAAAATCCATCCATGAATGAAAAGGCTTCACAACCAGCACATTCATCAATGATCTAGTCGATGAATGGTGTTGGAAAATTATCTTTTGGACATGCCTTGTTCAAATCACGGAAATTGGTACATACACGAATCGTGCCTTGTTTTTTATTGACCGACACAGGGTTTGACACCCATTGAGTCAAATGAATAGGATAAATGAAACCTGCCTTGAGCAATTTCTCAACCTCAATCTTGATGGCTGCTGCTTTCTTAGGATTGATTGGACGAAGTTTTTGACGAACAGGCTTGGCATCAGGATACGTTGTGATTTCATGTTCAACTATTTTCGGATCGATACCTGGCATTTCCTCATAAGACCAAACAACAACGTCAGGAAATTCTTTGAAAAGATCTGTGTAAATTTGAATCTCTTCGGGGGAACAATCCGCTCCGACGAAGACATTCTCCACGACACCAAGGTTTCGAGAGATGTTGATAGGTATAGTTTCAACGATAGTCACCATATTTCCCTCAGCATAAATTTCCTGTGTAGCTAAGAGATTAATAGGACATGGCTGATCTTCCATCATGGTGATAGTGAATTCTCCTACCTTAATTCGGCTTAACTCTGGGAGGAAATATGATCTGTGATGAAGATCTTCCCAAGGTTTGTCCAGACTAGTCATTGCTTCGATTACTGCTTCGTCAGAAGGCAAGACTAAGTCTAACAAATCGGTGGTGGTGAGAGAACCCTAAGCCCAGATAGGCTCTAGAAGTGGATCGAACTCTTGTGCGGGAGTTGGACCAGAGTTAGCTGAAGTTTGCTGGACTAAAGAGTATGCTACTTCAGCGGCCGACAAGGGCATGGACATGCCGAGGTGCCCTGTCTCATCCATCGTGGCTGATGGGGAAGGAAGAATCCAAGGATCCTCAAAGTAAGTCATATGAAACGACGAAACTTGAAAAATATCAACCTTGTGGTGGCTAGATATAAAATTGACATTGTCATGAGGAGGTGGGTAATCGAAAGTACCCATCAAGGATGGGCACAAACCCACTCCTACGTTAACGACACTGGGTTGAGGATTATCAATCATGGGAACCGTGGATGCCCCCAAAGCTGGGTCAGGTCTAGAGAAGGACAATTGATTGATGGTCACTATCCGGCCTTTGTGTGGAAACAACAAGACTCGGAAAACTGTAGCAACCACAACTTGCATAGTGTAAGTCCAACTTCGACCTAACAAGAGGTTATAGTCGAGGGGAGCATCGAGTACCTCTACTTCGACGCACATGGTCTTCCCTCCTAACTGCATAGGGAAAGAAGGGACAATGCCATGTGGTCAGAAAGAACGACCGTCGAACATAGTGAGGAGAGTAGGTGATGGAGACAAAGCGGGTTGTCCAATGGCCTTCCAACATGCTAATGACATAATGCATGTCGAGGTTCCCTTGTCGACCACCGTGCGGAAGATATTTCGTGTAAAAGTTTGTGTGGGATGAGCCACTACTATCTAAAACGCTACGTGGTAAGGCATATGAGGTTTTAAGTCGGTTGTATCTAACATGATGATACCCGGGTTACAAGTCTCAGTAGAGCCTAAATCAGTCAACAAGGATTTCCTCTGAGTAGGGCAGCTTTGGAGAACTTCCAAAGCAGACATCGCACAAGGGGTTTGTGATAAATCCTCCACCACATAGTAATTCTGGGCGGCCCTTGCATTTGGGTTATGAGAAGATTTCTTAAATGCACCCTTTGAAATGTGTGTCATTGTTTCTCCCAACGTCTTCTCAATCTGTAGAGGAAGAGATGGGAGTTCAGCTTCTTTACCCTTCTCAGAGGTGCTTGGTTTACTATAGTCGTGCACTCTATTCATTATGAAAGAATCACCCCTAACCATATATACGTTCGCAGGTGAGGGATTGTTTGGAGGAGGGCAGGTTTCTTGGCTGCCCCCTTCGGCACTTGTAGAGGCTTGAGTTAAATTTTGCCCATGTTGAAAGGGATTAGTCAACACGACTTGTTGTTGCTGTGTGACAAACTTTTGGGCCTCTGCAAGTCGAGGAAAAAGATGGGTCGGGTGGTCTTCCACACACAAGTTGCACAGATACCTCGCCTTCCGTTTTTCCGTGGTGCCCTCGCCAGCATTATCAGTGGGTTTTTTCTCCCCCTTACCCTTCTTGCGTTGTTTTTTCTTCCCTTCAGGCTGCTGGGTGGCCTTGGGGTTAGTCGACTGCATGGAATTTACTTTTGACGTTTGGGTAGGAGGAGCAGCCAAAGCAGTAGTCTGGCTAGCCGCTAAGTGTTGTATAGATAACTGTTGCAATTGCTTTGTCAATTGCTCAGCGGGCTTGGTTTGTGTTGAACCAACAATACCATCGGCATGTGGTCCAACTCTCTGTCTAGTTTTATCCAATATCGATCGTGGTGCATCCGGTAGGATGTTGTATAATAAACCAAACTAAGAATAGATGAGCTCAAACTGTTGAGCCCTCATGATGGCATCTTTTCAGAGAAAACTCCTAAAGTCGCGATGCCTTTGGATAATTGTGGGACTAAAGACTTAAGGAACCACTCAAGCAGGAATGTTGGTGGGACTGGTACTTTGATTAGACTCTTCCGACGTCTCCACTCTTGGATATGATCAGAGATATGGTCCACTGTTGTCTGTTCGAAATTGGTGAGCAACTCTATGCCAGCGTCGTATCTTACAGGTAACTGGAAATGGTTAAGGAAGGCCATCATCAGTTCGCCAAAAGAAGAGTATCTTGAGTGATCAAGCTTGATGTACCATTTCACAGCACTCCTGATAAGAGTGCGTTGAAACAATCGCAACTGAACGGAGTCATCTTTCAATGAGTTAGATGAACACCAAAGGTGGAAGATAGTCACATGATCACCTGGATCTTCGTTAGGCTTGGCCTCGAACTTTGGAATGTCTGAAGGCAACTTCGTTGGCATAGGAGGCCAACGTGGATCGTGACAAATAGGATCATTTAACAACCTTGTCAAATATAGCAAGTGTAACATCGCCAGGAATGGTAGTTTGGGTTGTTGTTGATAGCCTGGGAAAAAGGGTCCTGGAGTTTGACTGGCACCAGGTTGCCAGGAAAAGTTTGGCTGCTGGCTCGGATTCTGGTAGAAACCATGGCCCTGACCAGCATAAGAATTTTTCATCTGTGGAGACATCATCGACTAATTTCCCATAAAGGACATAGGATGGTGGGCATTCATCATGTTTGATGGACTTTGGGAAGGATTACCCCATGTCGGTCTTGATGGGAGAGGCATAGTAGTCTGTCCAGGGTTCCATTGACTGTGGAAAGAATTACCCCAGAACGACATTCCAGAGGAGGGAACGGATCCTTGTACTAAGTTCCAAGGTCCTTCTATATGTGCCCCCGGTGCAGGAATAGTACCCTGCACCGGAGTAGACTATCCAAAAATGGGAGTGCCCCCAAATGGGAAAGCGGTGGATGCGAAAGTGTTGTTACCAAACATCCTGTTCCAAACAAATGGTGACGAACCTACCGTCATAGTGTGCACAGGTGTTCCTTGACTCCCGGCTCCAAATGAACTCATGTGTGCAGGCTGCCTAGTGGACTGCTGATGCAGACCACCAAGCGAAGGGGATGAAGGACAGATATGACCTCTAACGTAAGGAAAAGTGTTAAAAGGGACAGGAATGCCCCCATGTTGACCTTGGAGAGGAGCGTTAGAGCTCCCTTCCCCCAGACCCAAAGTCTGTAAAGTGGAGTAAGTGAGTGCAGGACTTGTACCTGAACTAGGCATACCGTATGAAAACGGAGGGCCTGTCGCACTAGGTGTGAAGGGAGTTGTGGCCGCCGCGATACATGGGATCGGTCCACTGTGTGACATAGTTGTAGCCAAGACCATGGTGGCTCGAGTCGACGATGACAAGTTAGGAGATGCTTCTCCTGTTGTAGCAACTGTGGTGGGAATGGAAGAATTCCCAGAGGAAGTAACAGCGTTTGTTTCCATAGCTGTGTGAGGCACTGACAGGATTTCGTAAAATCAGATTGGTACAATGACCGGTGGCCAAGTATTGGTGGTTGGGGTTTCAACCAAGCCAAGATTGGCGACTGATTCCTCCAGGAGTTGTTTGGGCACAATGGTTTGTAACCCGGTTGCTTCGAAAGATCCTTGTTGGTCTAGCTTCCACCTCAATGGTGGCGAGGGTGGCTCTAGTATAACCAGCGGTAGGCCCAGAAACCTTCGTGACTGGCGGAGCTCGGGATCCTCCACTGTGTGAGAAGATGCAAGACACGCTAAGGTATTCTACACGTTCAAATAGTAACACACACTTAAAAAAAAGACCCTAAGAGATAAGACAAGCAAACTCTAAACTAGTTGGAAGAACAGTTACAACAACCAACACTAGAGAAACTTACCGGTGCAAGTGAAACTCGAACACAGAAGCACCCTCTGGGTATACTCTGCAAAGCATGGCCTGATGTCTGTCCTAGGTACTGCGGTATACCCCCACAGTCACCTATGTATGTCCCTAAAAAGATTGGCAACTAGGTTGCCAGCACGTGAACAGTCACCAGGTGGGTACAGTCGAAAGTTGGGTAGACCACAATGAGCAGGGTATCAAGCCCGAAACCTATCAAGGGTATCGAGAGAAAATGTTCCAGAAGACAAATGAGGACCTCGAATGGATTTGAGACCCACGAATCCCCGTGGCAAATGCAAACGATGGAATCCCAAAACAAGCCCTCAATATGTGTTCTCCACTACGATTGGTCCGGCTTTGGAGGGGTTATCTCCCCTACCTTTCCGCACGCGACCTCATGTTTATCCACTGTGTTAGAGGGGGGTCCCAGATAACTTCCACGAAACTAGACTTCTACACTCCCTATCATAGACTCTAATGTTTGGTTTTGAATGGCCTTGGAGAGTTTCCTCTCCAACCTAATCCAAGGCCCTAGTCCTGAACTAGTGTATGAACCCTACAAACAAAAAGTCTAATAGATTTTAAATTAGC
>ML817416.1:7012-37609 GCA_009831015.1 Picea engelmannii | reverse complement strand
GACTTTTACTAAATGCAAAAATCAACAACTTTTCACAAAGAAAGATTTCTTTTTCTTTTCAATTTTTCTAAGATTTTATGCAGCAAACATAAAGGAATTTCGCTCGACTATGAGCTACTTATGCTCTAAATGCACTGCAAAAAGTTATGAAAAAAAAAAATTCTCCCTAGCTATTGATGCAGAAACACAATCTTCAAACAAAGAAGAAAATGAAACGATTTTTTATTTATTTATTTATTTTTATTTGAGTGCTAATCAAGCAACAAAGGGAAAATACCGACAAGCACAAAACCAAGAAAGTCAAATTCTGGCTTAAAGCGCAGATCACAAAGAATAAAAAAGAAGGCACACAATGGCAATCAAGAAAACAAAGACTCTTACGCTTGTCTAAAAACCATAAAACAAAAATTTTTCTTTTTATGTTTTCTGTCAATTATCAACTAAGAAAAAGCAAGCTAAGGGTAAAAGGACCTAACCTACTAATTGTTCAACCCCTAGACTCAAACACCTGAGAGGAATACTTCTCATCAAAGGAGGGGATGACTACCCCACCGTGATTAAAAAGTAGCCTGTCAAGCACGCTATTGTCACTAAAACAGCACGCGTGCAAACGCGCACGCGTGCTGAGCTGAAACAGGCAGTGTGTACACGCAGTCTGACCTTCTACAGGCCGCGTGTATGTATAAATTCTAAGAAAAAAATAAACACAGGCAACCCAGACGAGGAAGAGGCCTCTGGTATTGATAACCAGGGTCTCTTGAAGGCTTGGATGCTTCTTCTAATAGAAAAGAAAAATAATTGCAAGGAATAACAAAACACAAAAAGACAAGCTGAGACAGGACTGTGAACTAACAAGACTCAGACAGGATCCAAAAAACCCCCTGAGAATGTATAATTCTGACAGGGAAGAGGAAGAATGCCTCTCAAGTTCTCTGAACACCTACACACTACTGAAACCTCTACAGCTAGTGTTCACACGCGGGCTGTAAGAGGTTAGGGCGCGGGTACACACGTGCAGGCCTTTTATAGGCCGCGTGTACCCCTGTGTGTCCTGACAATTACCGTGAAGCAACAGTCAGGGAAAACTGGTATAAATAACCAGGCTCCTTGCTAGCTCAGGCCTTTACAGAAAAACACAGGCAAAGAAACAAAAAATCTAATCTCTTAAACTACCCAAAAACTCAACTAAATCCGGAAACCCTAAAGAGTATCTTCCCCAGTATGGTCGCCAACTCTATTGTTGGGAAAAATACCCTATGGATTAGAAAACTAGGGTCAGACTTGCATGCAAATTTTGACTGTTAAAGAAATTACTTTTTTACCTACGACCCAAAACTTAAACCCCTCTTTCACAATACATACATGGAAAGGAACTACTAACCTTGTTATTGATGCTTGGTGTAGATCCTCTGTTGCACTCTTGACCACTTGTCTGCGCTGCTCCTTCCAAAGATAACCTGCAATCAAGACAAACAACTACGCATGCATGCTACTTCTCTACTTGAGGGTTATAAATTAAGCATAAATTAAACAAATCATAGATAACTCATGCATTGGGACGAGAAAAGTATTCTTTTATTATTTGAAAAATGAATCAACTTACAATCAAAGTCAAGACTGGCCACCGCTCCTTGATCCTGATCCTGGGCTCCTCCTCTTCTGTCCTCCAACTGCTTTGCGTTAATTCTCCTTTGGCTTGAGGAAAGGCTAAAGGGTTGGGACAATGGATTCGGCAAATGGGCAGAGTTTCTTCGCTATAATTTTCCTCCTCCAAATGGTACCCCTACCCCTTCTTTTATAGGCTAGAAGGAGCTAGGGTTTTGGACGAACTCTCGGCCATGCATGGCCGGGAGTTTTAGTTAACTGACCCATAGCTTTTTGTTCCATCGGAAACTTTCCTATTTTTGTGTTTTTTTAGGTACACGCGGGCTGTAGTGGGCCTGTCAGCGTGCACACGTGGGCTGTAGTAAGTTAGGGCGCGTGGCCCTTGACTCAAGAGGATTTTCCAAGAGGTTGTTCATCAGATATTTTGGCAATGAAGGGATATGAATTGGCCTGATGCTAGGTAAGCATGTGTGGTGCAGTTTAGGGTTATAACACTGGGGAATCCTGCTATTCTGCTTCGACCAAAGTGTTAGGTTCCCATACTGTTTGGTTTGCAAATTTCTCGACTTCAGGCCTAGATTCGTGGACATATGGTATGTTCTTTTTTTTCACCCTCATCTCAGAGATAACCCCACATGGATCGTAATGCCATGGGAAACTAGTGATGAACTTCATTTCCTTCAACAACTTGTCTGCTTCCTCTCCGGTGCCACTATTGTTGAAGATGAAAGAGCTAATCTGCCCTTTAATTCTGAGTTGTTGTTTTTTCTTTAGAGACACAAAATGAATATCATCGGAGTTTATCATCTGCCTTATGTACTCCAGAGAAAAAATTCTGACAGGAAGGTATTTAGGAAGCTTATACGGGACCAACTCACACCCATATACTATGATCTCAGTGTGATATTGGTATAAATGCCAATCACCCATCTTGGTGTGATCCGAAAGATGCAGGATCCTCTAAACTTCATCATTAATCCTAGGCTCCGGCCTACCGCTAAGCATACTTACCACTGGGTGATAGAATTGTTTGATGAACTGCTTGAAACTGAACTCTGTGGAGTTATGCTTGAGCAAGGAGGTCCATGTGGTCATTGCCTAGGGTCTACAATCTCCATCCATATTCTGCATAGAAAAAACAAATTTGTCTGCTTGGAAGAAAATGAACAAGTACGCCAGTATGGAAGAATAACGGAACATGCCTTCCGTGGCGAAATTGACGAACTGTTCGTGAATATTGTTCACCAGGAATGTGCTGAAGTCGAACTGGGTAGTGGGCTTCTCATCGGTGGAGAAAATGGATAAAAATCCCAGAATGGGTTCATCTACCCACTGATCTGAATAGTATCCCAACAAGGCACATAGGGATGAGATGACCTTGTTTCCTTTGGTCGAAAACATGGAAGAAGGATAAGGGGGATTTGTGGAGGGAAATTGAGCGGATGGGTGAAGGAAAAGCTCAAGGGGGAAGGTCATTTTCTGGTATAATTTTGTGAGAATTTCAAGGTTGAAAGGTGATGCAGAGTCAGCTCGGGGGATTTGCATAATTTGGTCGATGGTTTCAGGCGTGATGAGGAACAGAATTTTTCCAGACGAGGAAACGACGACTCTTTGCTCGGGAATGTAGTGGGCTTGGAACTTGAGGGCAAACTCTGAAAAATGGTGAATCTGAGGAAAGAGATATAGGGGTAAGTTGGACTCCCGAAGACCAATTTCATCACTCTGGTCCAGGCAAACTTCCTTGAGACATGACTGAAGGTCTGGTAAGTCAAAATCACACTTTGTATCTGCAATTAAGTGATCTTTGTCGGCCAGTGGAATCCTGTCAAGGTCGACAGGAGGCAGGAGAAATGGATTCTCCTCTCCTTATGCTTGTTTTGACTTTGGTGCCATTACTGCAGCAGTACCTGCAAGAAAACAAAGTTAGCGGGGACGAATGTAGATGGGGGCAACTGTCTGTAACGGAGGAGAAAACGGTGTAAATTTCTCTAGTGCGATGAGTGGGTAAATGGTGAAAGTAGGAAGAGTGAGGATATTTTTGAGTAAAGGGGTGTCCGTTGGGCATGGGAGATAAGTCAGTTGGTTAATGGATATGTTATCCAGTAATAAATGGCCAATATATTATTTAGAGTGTGAGATGGCAAGTGATGGTGACTGAGGAATATGGAAGGGTGAAGTGGCGGTTACCGATTGGGGTAAAAATTATAGTGAGGGGGCTTGCCACGAGCGAATGAGGGGAAATGACTGACAGAAATTATGGGGCGTGAATCTTTCGGAAAAGGTGGATGATGAAATCAGGAGATGACGAAGGTATGTCAGATGGTAGGAGGTGGTGGAATTCGGGACCAGTAGATTAATGCCACGTATATATAGGGGCCCGCCAGAGGAAAGATTCTATTCCGGACCCCCCCCTCAGTTAAAAGAAGATCAATCGGGGGGGTCCGAAAAACAACTTGAGTCGTTGATCTGTACGCTTGTTTCTTGGCCGCAGATCTGTGCACGTTCTTTATCACACATTCCGGACCCCCCGCCCTCCATTAAAGGCAGAATGGACAGGGGGGTTCGGAATCCAATATTGATCATAGATCTTCACACTGAAACCTGAGCCATCCAGATGTGCGCGGGTCTTATCAACAATTCTGGNGGGGATCCAGAAATATCTGTTCACCGTAGATCTGAGTGCAATCATCTGGACCATTGATATATGAACGGAGCATAAGTGAGGGCTCGGAAAATACATGAGCCGAGAAACTTAGGATAAGTGCATTTCACGGGTTTTTTCCCAAGGATTTTTCATGTCTACACCACCAAGGGGTTAGCCAAACAACCTTTTAGGTATCCAAATCATGATGTAACATTGATCATCAAGCTGGTTTTATTGAAGTAAAGACACTAGCCTATATTCTAACCTATTTTCCTATGACAATTAACCCAAATTAGACTGTTGGGTTAAGAATTTACTCTACCCTGGGGCTATTTGACCAAGATTAGACAGTCTGGCCAGATTTGTTCACTAATCTACCTTAGATCGTTTGGCTAACATTGAACAGTTTAGCCAAGCTTATTCACTAATCATATCAACATCAATTTAAAAAGAACTTGGCCATGCTTGAAAGGTATGGACCAAGTTACTATTGTTGCATGGGGCTTTTATTGAAATTCTTTTATGCCCTCTTTTCTTTTTCTTTTCTTTTCTTTTCTTTTCTTTTTTTTTTCAAATTATTTGCAGAATGAAAAATCATTTGTCAACAAAAACAGTAGAGAGAGATAATATTCCAGTCACCAGTTGATACTATAACTTATAGGGTGATAACGGCGGCTCCACCTGGGGATGGTACTTTCCTTGTGAAGTGCCAAGAATCCTGGTTCCTGATTCTCTGAAAATTCCTCCCTAGTGGCCTTTGTCGTTTGATTGGTTTTATTTTCAAAAATGGAAGAACAGTGGTCAGTGGCTTAGGCCCTTCTCTTCAGGCTTCAACCAACTGACTAAAGTTATTCACTCAGAAAATGCAGGCGAAAAATAAAGATGGTATGTACAATGGAGAGTGCAACCTCGAGTCTCTACTGAGGCGGCAAATAATGCTTCAACATTCTGCCATTTACCGGTCCTCCTGGAAGATCTGTCCCATCAGTGTTATTTAGCAAGAAAGTGTTGTTTCCTCTGAATGCTTGAATCATGTATGGTCCCTTCCATAGACTATCGAATTTTTCATGCTTTCCCTTGTCTTCATTTCGGGCGTCCCATCTCAGCACCAAATCTCCTAGCTCAAAATCATCTTCCTTGGTTCTTTTGCCAAAAATATTCTTGATGCTTTCTTGGACTACCTGAGTCTTGTTGAATACTTCTTCCTTAGACTGCTGCAAATGGATCATCTGATTGATCCTTCTTTGTGAGTCATTTGGCTCGGCTTGTATGTATTGAAGCAATTTCATGACAGGGACTCCTAAGGAAGTGGGAAAAACTGCTTCTGTGCCATAGACCAACTGATATGGTGACATACTGATTGACCTTTTGGTGGTCAGTCTGTCAGCCCATAATGCGAACACCCACTTGTTATGCCACGATTTCTTGTTTTCCTGCAACGTTTTCTTGATGATGTTTACCAGGGTTTTGTTTGAAGATTCCGCCAGCCCATTCCCCTGAGGGTAGTAAGCCGTGGAATGTCCCAAACCAATGTGATACTGGTTGCATAAATCTATGAGTTTCTTCGATCGAAAAGCATCTGCATTATCAGTTATAATCTTTCTAAGACATCAAAAGTGAGACAAGATATTATTTTCAAGGAATTTGATAATAACAGAATCAGTGGCTTGCCTGCTTGGTACTGCTTCGATCCATTTTATAAAATAATATGTGGCAGTAAGAATCCACTTGTGTTGGCCTGAAGAAGGGGGGTGTATTTCTCCAATGAAGTCCAATCCCCATTGTTGGAAAGGGGCTTCAACTGAGATTGGTTTCAGGGGGAGAGGAAGGAGTTTCCTTTTTCCTTCAAACAACTTACATTGATGACATGAAATCACTGTATGATGTACATCAGTGAATAGGGTGGGCCAATAGAATCCAGCTCTGAGGATTTTGTTGGCTGTGACCTTCTAGTTCAGATGGCCACCACATTCTCCTGCATGAAATTCTTGTAACACTTTGTCAGCTTCATCTTTCAATAAACAATTTAACAGAATACCTCCAGGATATTTCCAATACAGATTGCCTTCTAGAATGTAAAATTTTACTGCTTTAAACTTCATAAACCTAGCTTTAATCTTAGTCAAACTAGGGGGAGCTTATAAATTATGCAAAACAAATATTAGGTCTGCGTACCATGGAGAGTTGAGAAATACCTCTCTCACGCTTGGAGTCGTCGTCTCGCCTTGTTAATCTGCTGCAGCTAAGAAATTAATGTCAAGAGCATGGAAATTTGATTCAACCATTAATTTTTCTAGGCCTTAACCTTTAATTATTTTCGTAGGCTTAATCTCTATGTCATATTCTAAAATGACAGCAATCCATTTTCCTCTTCTTCCATCCGGATTGTCCTGGGTCAAAATGTCTTTTACTACCGCATTTAGAACTAATGCAATGGTGTCGGAATGGAGAATGTAGACTCTAAAATATTGTATGGCTTTTACCAAGGCAAAAGCTTGTTTCTCCATTATCTTGTAATTCAAAGTAGCATCTCTTAATGCTTTACTGAAGAAGGCTATGGGCTGTTCATACCCTTCGTTGTTCTTCTGTAGTAATACCGTTGTAATGGTATGTTTGGAAGTGAAAGATAAAAGATAGAAATCCTTGGTAAAATCACGACTGATCAGGACGGGGGCCTGTGTGAGTGCTCGTTTGACTTGTTCGAAATACTTCCTGGACTCGGTGTCCCATTTTATTTTTACATCCTTTTTTAACATATTTGTAATGTTTCTGAGGAGCTCAGCCAGATTGGGTATGAATCTTCGTAGAAAGTTTATTTTTCTGATAAAAGACTATAATTCTTTGATTTTTCTTAGGTCTTCTAATTTTTGTATGGCCTCGATTCTGTTGGGGTCTATTTTGATTCCATCCTTGGAGAGTATGTGCCCTAGAAGTTTGCCTTCCTCTTGTCCGAAAAGGCTCTTCTTAGGATTTAAAGAAATCCCAAACCTCCTGCATTTCTCAGAGACTCGTCTGAGATGTCGGAGGTGCTTGTCATCAGATTGGGAAAACACGGTTACATCTTCCAGATAGATGACAATAAATTTACCTAATTCTTCCACAAAGGCGATGTCCATCGCTCTCTGGAAAGTGACTCTAGCATTAATCAAACCGAAAGACATTTTCACATACATGAAAGTGCCCCATGGTGTAGTGAAAGCGGTTTTGTCTTGGTCATCTGGGTGAACGGGGACCTGATTATAACCCAAGAACCCATCCAACAAAGAGATTCGACTGGATCCAACTACCCTTTGTAGTATGTGGCTCATTTTTGGCAAGGGGTAATTGTCCTTCAGGGAGACCTTATTCAGATTTCAGAAATCAATGCAAAGCCTGATTTCCCCAGATTTCTTACATGTTGGGACCAAATTTGAGACCCATTTGGAAAAACATAACGGGACAATGATTTTGGCATCGTACATTTTTTGATTTCCTTTTTTATCAGGGGGAGTAACTTGGGATTTATTCTCCTAAGTTTCTGTCTGAACGGTTTTTGGTCTTCTTTTATTGGAATCCTATGTTGTATGATGCTGGTATCATAAGCTTTCAAATCCTCATAGCCCCAGGAAAACACATCTGAATATTCCTTGAATAGCTCAATGTATTTGAGTTTTTTCTCAGGGGATAATGATTTGGACAATTTGACCATCCTGGGTTTCTCTTATGTCCCTATATTACTGTTATTGGATAAATCTGTAAGTGCGGACACAAACCAATCTCCCTAGATCCACCTGGATCTAGAACAAAGCAAGACAGAATGATATTCTTTCCCTAGATTTTAACTATTGAATGTACTAGGAGGCACGATTAAATAACATACCTTATGATCGCTTCCTTTGGTCTTTGTTGCTCCTGCTTCACTCTAGTGCTCTTGTACAGTCAAGATCAAAACAATACAAACCAACCAAAGTGAAGAAAGCACAATCTATTCAACAATCAATCTATGTATATGATCAAGGAGTTATACAATAAAGTGGAACTAACTTTATGGGAAAGGGACACATTACTGTATCATATTGATGGAAAGTAAAGATTACAACCTGAGCCTTGATGTTGCAAAATTCCTTTTGATGGCCCTTAGCTCTGACACACACACTTGCTCACTTGCATGAAGAAGATCAACCACCTTTGATAAACTTGCTGGAGTTCCCTAGCTGTTGTAGCTTCAGTCCTTCACACAATATTTCACAAATTCTCTAATGTCTCACTTAACCTTGTTTGCTTCTAACCTTCTCCATGAGAATCCCCTCAATATATAGAAAAGAATGAATTAGTTACTTGGATAAGAATGATCCCAAAATATCAGAAAATCCAACACTTAGATAACCATTCGAATGGCATCTCATCCTTCTAGAAGATTCCCTTCTAGAAACTTTGAGAATTCATCTTCTTCCTTGTTTTAGAAAGTGTTCGCACCCTAGCAGTTACACACAGTGTGAACTTCTCACACCCTGACTTAAGGCAGCCTGCAAGAATCATGCATTCTCATAGGCAAATGTATTAGCAGCTTGCGAACCTTCCTAAAAAATGTGATTTCTGGAAAGAGATGAAGGTAACTTTTCTCAGGAGAAAGTTCTAATGAAGAGCCTGAGTACACCATTATCAATACATCATCATGATGACCAAAATCATGGGTAACAGAATTCCCCCCAAAGTCTAAGATTGGAACCATTGACAGTTGATAGACTTTGTAAGCTGCATGTGTGTGTCGAGAACTAAGAGCACATCTAATCGAAAACCTGTGAACAATCAAGCATCTGTAGAGTATCATATATATCAATTCTGAGGTAGGCATTCCCATACTCAGATCATAGACTGATGCCATTGTATACATGGGTCATGGCCACCAATCATACACTATGGATCCATGTCGTCAAAATATAGCATAGCCACCGGAATACACTGTGGATCTATGCGAGAAATTTCAAATCAAGACGACATAGCCACGAGACATACACAGTGGATCTATGTGTCGCAAATTATACATACTCCATCGCAACCTAGATTACAAAGATGATATCCAGGGTCTTCAATATCGTTGCCCAAAGTACGAATCTAACCATGTGATTACTTGTGTTGAAGTCGAACATGGTAGAAACCACTTGATTACCAGTCATTGATGAAACCGTTAACAAGTGCGAGGGAAATCACCATTGATGTCAATGACTCCCAAGGTACCATAGTACAGTCCATCGAGTGTGAATAAATGAGTTGATGTCGAACATTTGATGGAATCTTTCGAGCAGGGGTCAATGATGTAAACCCACTGTCGAAAGCAAGGAAACCTGCAATTGAGGCATGCAAGCTCCAAAGTACCAAATAATTTCTAAGTCTTGATTACGGATAATGAGCTGAAGTCGACGAAACAAAACTCATCACAGGAGGGTCTTGATGTATCCCCCATCAATGACACGAAATGAGTAACAGATTTTGAAGGTGAAACAAAGTATGATTTGAATTGGACTGGACACAAGGAAGGCCGACACAAAGAGAATAGACAACTGCAGATGGTCGACTCAATATAGGTTTCAGATGGACTTCTCTTGAACATATGAATGACACGACCAATGATTTGGCAGCATTGACTCAAAGACGACACAGGGAATGACCTTGTAGCAAATCGAATGAGAGACAAATAGATTTCCTAAACCGGCTTCAAATGATGAATAGGGGGTGTCATGTTCAAGAGCGACACTTACTGCCAATCAATATGAAGATGAATCATATCCCTTTCCCAAATTTTCCCCCACCATTTCTGGCGAGTACCTCTTTATTTTTACGCAAGCTTGAGGAGGATAACATATGCTTGTTGATGTAAGCTCATCCTTCGGACGAGTCCCTCAGAGTATTTTTAACGAACCCTAAGAAGGATTGGTTCAGTCCCATCATGGGTCTGTCAATGTTTGTTTAACGAGTCCATAGATAGTAAACTCGAAGATTTTTCAAGATTATAGAGTTTGGAAAAACACTTAAAAGAGAACTCTCTCAGTTCATTTTTCGTAAAATAGTCTAGACGAGACCGAAAAAGAGATAAATTATCGCTGATCAGACGTGTACTTCAAATACTTTATCGAGCGTGAAAATAGCAAGGTCGCTCGGCGATATTTTCATGTTTAGAGAGTCTGAAAAGAGCTTAAAGAGGACTCTAGGGGGGTTCATTTTTCATATAACCTTGTTGAACCCGAAAAGGTGATAAAACTATGCTTGATCACGTTCTCATGTATTTACGAGCGTAAGGACGGACAAAAACGACGCTTGAGGTTTTATGTAAAAACCATAAAAACAATAAAAAACACGCCATAATGAAGAAAATATGTCCATATCCTTGCATGTAATCATCAATGTCACCACGCCTGCAAGTCATTACACTCATCCTAATATTAGGGATTAGGTTTAATCAAATAAATAAACATAAAAACCCAAAATGACATAGTAAAAAGTAAATTAAATGAGTAAATAATCATTTTTACCATATCATTTCACATTTCCACTATTGAGCTCCAAAACCCCCCTTTTACCCTCCGAATTTGGCATCGATTAGTGGGAGCTACAAAAGACCATTCAACGATCCGTCTATGACATTAAGGTAAGCCATTAATCCTTGACATTTTCATGGTTTAAATGTTTAGTTTCATTGGTTAAAACTTCAGTTTCAAGTTGTTTTTGGAACCCTACATGCACGTTGGCATTCTTGCAGGCAGCCCATACGGGGCCTGCGAGAATGATGTGTTCTCGCAGGTGAGCCTTAAGCCACCTGCGAGGTTCTCGCACTGTGCTAATGGGACACCTGCCAGAACCGCAAACTCCACTTTTTTTTTTTAAATATTTAGCCAATGAAAAAGATCCAGATCATGAATAAAATAATTAATCCTCCTTTTATGTTCCTTGTGCAGATAAATAGCCATAAACATGGTGCTTGGGTGGCGTGAAATAAAACATGAAGAGGATAATGAAAATGTCAAGAATCATCCTCCTACCATGGCTGTGGGCTCTTAAAATACTTTCGCATCCCGGGCATGAGGGCCCAAGTCAGACTACTAGAGTATCTGGTCCATATGTGGGACCCATATCTCCAGGTTTTCAATGTAGGAGCTCACACACTGTCCATAGACATTGAGGACATATACTTTTTAACTGGATTATCCAGACACGGGTATTATGTCAGCCTGACCGGTAGTAGAGGTGGTGGGCTAAAGATGAGTGAGTACTGCAATCAATACTGTGTACCTGAGGCTGAGAGGAAAAAGGGAAAAGTTGTTATCTGGGGGGTACAAGACTTGACCCTCCACACTATCATTTTTACTATGGCTCGGATGGTCGAGAGTTCTGCTCCTCATATGGCATTACAAAGCTACTTCCAGTACGCCATCGAGTGTACTGAGCCTCGAGTATTCAACTGGGCAGATGCTATTCTTCGCAGTATCAAAAGGAAATTAACCAAATGCAGGCAAGGTGAATTGAAACAATTTGGATATGGATATTTGTTAGTGTCCTTCTTCCTCGAGAGGGTCCCCGTATTTAGACTATAGGTTGAGTGGAACCTACCGGGTCCTAGGGATTCAAGGATGCTTAGATGGTGTCGGCTCATGGCCTGGCATGTGGCAGGACCAATCGTCAAATACGACGATGTTTTCTTTGACTGGCTTCGAAACCAGATGTTGATGGTCGATGACTATGCTTATGCTGGGTTGGATTTTTGAGGAGATCCGGATTTGGCATTACCTGAGGACGCTTAGTGGGGTGACCTTGGTAAGTACACGCATTTTCTCTTTTTAAATGTTTTTGAATTTTAATCATATTCAAATGTTTTTGTTTTATATATTTATCCGAAGACTAATACAAAATGTTTGTTGATAACACAGATGTTGGACCGTATAGACCTCCTGACACTTCTTCTATCCAACGACGAGGAGAGGTAGCAGCACCACCACAGTATGCCGAAGATTATCAGGTGGTGGAACAAAATTTAGAGGGCCTAACAACAGACATTCCAGATATGACTCTGGAAGAGGTTCCACGATGCGATCAACATCACACTGTAGGGGTATCAACAGCTATGGGTCAACTTCTCTGTAGGGTTGCTAGGGCAGTCATGTGTTACCGTGAACGTCATCCATGACGTTATTTTGTAGAATCTATAAGCTTCAAATTTTGATATTTTGGTCTTCGAACAAACTTTTTTGTAAAAACTCTTTTGATCGTTATATATACAGATGGTTCCTACCGGTTTACTTTATAATGTGTGAATTTGGATGTGTTTAATTTATAAATGGTTCAAATGTCTGTCCAATACATAATTATCCAATGCATCTGTTAATGTATTAAGACATCTAGGAATATGTTGATATTCAATTTGATCAAAATAACGTTCCAAGAGGCGAATTCACAAATACACCCGTAACAAAGTAGGACTTCGAATAGAGTAAATATTACTTAACTGTAGTACTATAAGCTACGAATCAAGTTGCACAACCAAGTAATGAATTTCGAGTGAGACAGCATCGACCAATAATTCAATAATGGCGCTATACTCTGCAATGTTGTTGGTTGCACGGCCAAGACATACACCTCGTAAAGATATAAGTTCATTTGTTGGGGCATATATTACCCACGCAGCGGAAGCTAGGTTCCGAGTACTACGACTAGCACCATCAGCGAAGCCAATATAGGGTAGCGAAAACTCCAACATATGACAATCAAACACAACGTCACATAAGGGAAGAGACCAAATAACGTCAAAAGCAAATTAAAGTAACACACACAAAGTATGATACATAAAATACAAGTACTTGTGCACAAATGATTTATGCATAGTACTTATTCAAGCACAACCCATTCCTAGGTTCACTCAAAGGGATACCATCGTAATCGACCAACTCATATGCTCCTTTTTCCAAAACTCGGTGAACAATATAAGGACCTCGCCACATTGGTTTGAATTTCCCAGCTCCTAACACATCTCTATCCTGTTCATAGAGAAGAACAAGATCACCTTCAGAGAAAACGCGAGGCTTGACATGCTTGTCATACTGTGCCTTAACACGTTTCTTCTGGGCTTCTATTACTAGAGTGGCGTCACGTTGAGTTTTGTCTAATCGCATCAGATACAATAGACGTTCTTCTTCAGCAGAAGTATTGGGTAAGAGTTCGACAGCTAGCTTCAGAGAGGGTATCTCACATTCTATAGGAAGAATGGCTTCCACACCATAGACCAATTGAAAAGGCGTAAACCCAGTAGAAGATTTGATAGATGTTCGATATGCCCACAATGTCGAAAACAACATTGTGTGCCAACTTGTTTTATGAATTCCTATCATCCGTCAAAGCATAGTTATAAGAACTTTGTTGATTGCTTCGACCTGGCCATTAGCTTGCGGATAATAGGGCGTTGAGTTATCATGACGAAGACCCAACTTTTTCGTAAGTTCAAACATCATAAAATTCCTAAAATGACTACCGTGATCAGTAACGATAGATTGGGGAACACCAAAACGAGCTATGACACGGTTAAAAAGAAACAATGCTATAGTCTTTCCAGTATTATCGAATGTTGGCATCGCCTCGACCCATTTTGTAAAGTAATCAACAGCTACAATGATGTAACCATGCCCCCCAGCCGAGTGAGGGTGACATGTCATGAAATCAATGCCCCATTTCGCAAAAGGACCAACTGAGACCACAGGATGAAGAGGAGCAGGATGTGACCGATTTTTTTTTATTGTAGGTCTGGCAGGCATGGAATTTCTGAATGACAATAATGCAGTCGTTAAACAAGGAAGGCCAAAAATATCCTGCGCGTAAGATCTTCTTGGCAATAGCATACCCAGACATATGACCACCACATGCTCCGGAATGGAAGTCATTCAGAGCTTTCTCAGCTTCATCAAACGTCGAAAAACAGAGTCAATTCCTTGACGGTAAAGAGTATCCCCGAGGATAATGTATTGACGAGCTTGATAACGTATGCGTCGGCGTTCAATACTAGACAAAGCAGGCCGAAAAGTCTGGGTTTGGAGATATATAATGATATCCCCATACCAAAGATCGTCAGTGCTAATAAGGAAAAGAGATTCATCGGGTAATGAATCTACTACTACATTTTCTGTGGCAGAATGAGGAAAATCGTATATCAACTCAGCAAAAACTAAGGATTTATTAGACGTGGCGCGATCGAATTCCAAATCAAACCCCTGGAGTATGACAATCCATTTGGAGTATTTTCCCCCTAGCAATTGACGTGTCAAAATGTGTTGCATAGGGTTGCAATGAGAAATCACTATAGTTTTCCTTGAGAGGATATAGTGCCGGAAGCATTGAACGACTTGAACGGCAGCCAAGGCCAGTTTTTCAACATGTTGATACTTGATTTCAGTCCATGTGAAACTTCGACTCAAGTAATAAATAACATGTTCATTGTGCGCATCATCCTCTTGGACGAGAACCATGCCAATGGTATACTCCGAGGCAGTAAGATAAAGAAAATAATCACGACTATAATCAGGAGGAAAAAGAAGCGGAGATCGTGTGAGGGACAACTTCAAAGCCTCAAAAGCATTGTTGGCCACGGTATCCCAAACGAACGCGGAATCTTTCTTTAACAGTCGAGTAAAATCACGAGTAATCTCGGCATAATTATGGATGAAACGATGAAGAAAGTTTGATTTCCCCTGCAAACTTTGCAATTGGCGTAGTGTAGAAGGAGGAGGGAGATTAAGAATCGCCTCAACCTTAAGAGGATCTACCTTGATCTCTTGACGTGAAACAATGAAACCTAGAAGACGACCGGATTCGATGCAAAAAACGCATTTATGAGGATTTAAACGGATGCGATAGAACCGACAACGAATGAAAATGGTTCGGAGATGAGTGGGGTGATCGACTCGGTGCAAAGAATGAGCTGGTAAATCGTCCAAATAGGGTTGAACGATATGTTTTATATCATGAAAAGCATAAGACATAGCACGTTGAAACGTCGCACCAGCGTTCTTAAGACCGAAGGGAAGTTTCCTATAGGAAAAAGTACCCAAAGGACAAATAAAAGAAGTTTTATGTTGGTCCTCGGGAGAGATGTTGATTTGATTATAGCCGGAGAAACCATCCATGAGAGAGAAGATTTCACTTTCGGCATAGTCATCGACAATCTGGTCGACAAAAGGGGTTGGAAAGTTGTCTTTTGGACAGGCTTTGTTAATATCCCTATAATCAACACATACACGAATACTGCCACCTTTCTTATCGGTTGGAACAGGGTTGGATACCCATTTTGTTAGAGCCACGGGATAAATAAAGCCTGCTTTGAGAAGTTTTTCAACCTAGAGCTTGATAGCCGCCACTTTACGTGGGTGGACTGGATGAAGGCGCTGTCGGACAGGTTTAGCTCCGGGGTATGTCTTTATCTCATGTACAACAATTACAGGGTCGATACCTAGCATCTCTTCGTAACTTCAGGCAAAGATGTCACGAAATTCTTTGAACAGAGATGTATAGGTGACGATTTCGTCGGGAGAACATGAAGCCCCAATATGAACATTTTCAACTATCCCAGGTTTAACAGATATGTCAATGGGAATCGTGGGAGAGATATTACTGAGGTTCCCTTCGACAAACACATCATGTGTAGATCCGGGAACGATCGATATGACAACAACGGTCGACGGAGTCGAAATCTGTTGGTAGTTCTCAAGAGTGTGTTGTTCCAGAAAGAGTATGGAACGATGATGCCCATCGTCCCAAGGTGTGTCCTCCATGACTGACATGATCATCTTGTCAGTAGGAAAAATAACACGGAAAGGATCAGGAGACAACTCATCAAGAGAGGGGGTAGAAGGTGTTGCCTATTGAATAGCGTGATAAGCAGACTCAACTGGACTTAACGGCATGACGTCGCCGAAATGAGTGTGATCTTCAGGGTCAGGGACTATCCAAGGGTCGGAAGACACAGGAAGTCCATGTGGTACAATGGAGATCATATTGATAGAAGAAACTAACAGGCGTGGAACATCGGGCGGAGGAATGAGGAAAGTACCCATTAATGGAGAGTCCTTTAAAAGGCCTACACCGACATTCTCGTAACCTGGCGGTGTTTTATCTATAAATGACACGTTTCCAGTACGAGTATCGGAATTAAAGAAGGCAAGTTGGTCAACTGTAACAACCTTTCCCTGATGAGGAAAACGTACTACATGGAAAAGTGTTGACACAACAGTGCGCATAGAATCGATCCAGCTACGACCAAGCAGAAGATTATAATCAAGGGGAGCGTCGAAGACTTCCACTTCAACTTGGACTATCTTACCTTCTAATGTAACGGGCAACGAAAGAAGAACATCGTAAGGCTTAAAACCAGATCCATTGAAGGCTTTCAGAGTATTTTGTGATTCATTTAAGGGAGGAGAGCCAATGGCTTTCCAACAAGAAAAAGACATTACACACGTAGAGGCACCCTCATCGATAACAGTTCGACAAATGTTCTTGTCAGAGACAACAACTTGTATCTGGAACACAAGCTGAGGGAGTAACCTTGGAACATGATCATCCAAGTCAAAGACTATTAAATTTGTATCGGTTGGGTCAATTCCACCTATAGCTTTCAACAGTGCCTTCCGTTGTGCAGGACAAGACCGAAGGACTTCAAGGGCTGACATCGTTGAAGGTGCCTGGGCTAGATCTTCAACAATGTTGTAGTTCTGGGCCGCATGAGCATGAGGATTGAAAGCCGACTTGTGAACAACACCCTTAGGGGGTCGCAGGACTGTATCAAGGCTCGTTTGTTCGAGATGAAGAGGATCGTTCGTAGGTGGAGTCAGTGGAGAGGGTTGGACCAAAATAGGAGGTAAATCATCAACCTTCTCTTTAGACGGAGAATAATATTTGGCTCTAGTTGTGAGTGCAACGTTGTTTGGGTTAGAATCGCCAGTACACATCAAAACATATGATGTCGTAGAAGTAGATGGTTGGTCATGGATAACCAACTAAGCCTGTTATTGAGATGGGAAGGGTTGGGACAAGACTGCTGGTGTCGATGGTGTGGGTGTTCCTTAAAGGAACTTAGTGACCTCAGCACGTCGTGGACAATCCTTCGTATAGTGATCGTCACCACATATAAGGCAAGGGTATTGTGGTTTGCACTTATCCCACTCTTTAAAAGGAGGAGTTTTAGTTTGTTCTGTTTGATTATTATTTTTTCTCTCCTTATTCTTGCCTCTCCCCTTTTTAGATTTATTTTTACTGGTCGGGGTAGATTGAACGACGTTCACCTCAGAAGTTTTACCAGCGTGAGTGGCAGGAGATAGAGCATTTTGAACGTTAGAAGAAGTAGATTTAGGGGTTGTACTTGAAACAGAATGTGAGTGGGCTTGGGCAGTACCGATCACACCGTCAGCTACATGCGAGGCAGCTGGAGTATTTGAAGTGGTGGAAGAACCAGGACGAGGTAATTCAGGTAGAAAATCATATAGTGTTCCCGTTTGCGAATAAACGAGATCAAGATATTGAGAATGAATTATAGCCTACTCTTCCGTAACAACGCCACCCATGGAAATGTCTTTACCAATTTCGTTCACAAAGGATTTCGTAAACCATTCTGCCAGTAACTGATCAGGGAGTTCAAGTTTAATGATACGTTGTCTCCTTCGCCACTCATGGATATGATCCGATATATGAGTGTCTTTATTCTGTTTGAAGGAAGTCAAAATATCAGTCCCAGTATCATAACGGATCGGTAACTAGTAATGTGTAAGAAAGGCCATAGCTAGGGTGTTGAAATCAGAGAAGAAACCTCGTGGCAATTCAATATACCACTTCATAGCAGAACCAGTAAGGGTTCGTTGAAAAAGACGTAAACGAATAGAGTCATCCATCAACGAATTGGATGAACACCATAAGTGAAAAGTCATAACGTGATTGTTTGGGTCCTCTCCCACTTTTCCATCAAGTTTAGGAATGTCTCATGGAAGCTTGGCTGGAATAACAGGCCATTGGGGAGAGTGACGAATAGGATCATTTAGAATCCTAGACAAATCTGGCAAATCCAAAGTAGCAAGAAAAGGTAATTGTCGATTCACCTGCGGGTACTGGTGACTTTGGGGTGGAAGCCCTGTTGGAAAACCAGTAGACCCGTACGCAGTCTACCCATAGTGGGAAGACCCTGGCTAATTCAGTGGTGGTTGAAGAGGATAGTATTTCCAAGGATTGTAACCTTGAGTTTGAGGAGGGACCTGAGTTTGAGCATTCTGACGCTGACCCCAAATAGGATTAGGTATACCTGGATATGGTTGGCCTATAGTAGGGGTAGGCTGTTGCCCCCCAGTCATTTGAGGAAGATTTTGTAGCATTTGAGTCCAATACTAGGTCAAAGCAGGAGGTATATTTTGTCCAAAAGGTGGGGTTGGTCTCCCTAGCGTAGGTGGAGTTCCAACCGGAAGCTATGTGCCAATCGTAGGTTGCGTAGTAATTGGATTGTGTTCGGTAGGATGAAATTGAATTGTACCACCTTGTCCACCAATAGGAATCTGCAAATTTGGTGCAACGGACATGATAGTTCCACTAGGATTAGGATTTCCAGAAGGAAATTGAGGGAGTGTCGGAATGAAATCGGGAATAGGGTGCCCATGAAAAGAAGGACCACCAGGAGTACCAGAAGGGGTTTGCCGATGTGTTGGATTGGAATCATTCAACAAAGCATTCAACGCATGGTAGCCGGGTGGTAGTGTCGGAGTAACAATGGGCGTTCGCTGGGTATTTATAGGAGGAAGTCCAACTGTAGTGAACCCAGCTGGGACACTCATAGTTTTCACGAGATGGGCCATCTCAACAGGGAGAGTAAAATGATAAGTGGTATTCACCGGTACAGTCTCTATCTCAGAAAAAATCGTAGGGTTGATTTCAGAGACCACAGGCGAGCCAGGACTAAAAAGAGTCCTGCGGAAATCACCTGCAAACCAAAAAGGATCTTGGCCTTCAACACCGGGAAAAGGCTCAACGGGTGATCCAGAAGAAGTAACAACTAATTCCCCTGAAGAATTTAATCGCACAAAAGGTCGTTCACCATGGCGAATTCGAAATTCCTCTCTAGTATTGGTAATTTAAAAAGGTTCTAGAGATTCAGTTGATTCCACTTGTGGTGTGGTGACAATTGTTGCTTCACCTTGCCGAGGAGAGCCCTCAGGTGTAGCTGTAGGCAAGGGTTGTGAACCGTCCAGATGCTCTGGAGATAAACCCTGCATTCTACGTGAGCGACGTGGGGGAGCTATTGTAAACGAGTGACAAGCACTGCGAAGAAATTCATATGGTCAACTTCGAGAAACAAGAAACACACGCCAGTAAACAAAATCTAGGAAGCAATCACCAAGCAAACAAGACCTTCTAATTTCGAAGCCACTAGTTGGAGATGAAATCCAACGTCGCAACAACGATATGAGAAGGGGCTGGGCTAGGGTGGAAACATTATGCTAATGACCTGCTTAACGGACTTACACCCTGGTGCAAGCTCCCACACATAATCGTGGGTATACCCTCCAAGGAGCCCGAGTGAGTTTGATCAACGTCAATTCTAGGTACCATGAAGACTTTCCCCTCCACAGTCACCTTGGGTAAGAACCTAGAGAGATAGACCACTAAGGTCACCAAAAACAACAGTAAAGCCTGGGGGAATAGTCGACAGTCTGATCCACACACAAGGGCAGGGTATCTAGCCCGAAATCAACTCAAAAGGCTTCCACTCATCATTGTGGGTATACCTCCGAGTGACCCTTGTAATACATGCAATCTCTACACTGATGTCAACAAAGCAGGGTGATTAACTCTGCCAACATCAATGCGACCTAGTGCTTGACCCTTGTGTTAGAAGGGCTTCCCAGGACAATATGTTGCAAATGGAATTTTACCACTCCCTAACTCAAGATGCTATTGTGTGTTTTGAGCTTTTGGAGAGTGTATCTCTCTTCCTACTCCAAAGCACTAGCCTAACTAAATGTTGGTGTAAAATAGCCCTAGAAAAGAGTTACTAGATAAATTTTATGATTACGCAATGTTTTTAAGAGCTGTTGTTTACTCAAAGGTAACGGAAGTGAAACTTATGGTGTATGACTCTGACCCAATAATGCAAGGATGAGAATGAAATGTATCACTTTTCATTCAATGAATCCTATGTATGGGAGAGAGAGAAGTTTTCCAAATCAACCATAAACGATATGCAAAATTTCCTTTCAAATGTCAATGCAAACAATCATTTATCAAATGACAATGCTCTATTGTGTCTTTTTCAAATACTTCAATAATCTCAATAATTTGATTTTCAAAATTTTCTAAAACGAAAAGAATTTTTTGAAAGAAAAACTTATTGTTCACTTTTCAAAAAGGACTTAGACTATGATAGCAAGAGTACAGAAAATCAAATCAATGAACAAGCAAATAACCCAATTTACTCTTTCAATGAAAGAAAAAATAAAGAGCAAACCAATGTAGTCTTTTCAAATGAAAAAAAAAACCAAGCAAACTTAACCTTCAACCAATCACTGGTTCTCAACTAATCAAACACACTCAGAAACTGAAGTCAAAGAGAATGGTTTTTCCAAGAAGAGTCAAGAAATGAAAGTCAAGCCACAAATGACAAGAAAAGCCTTGAAACCCTAAGACTGTTCACGCATGCAAACTAAAGAAAGAAAAATATCAATCAATGGTCCAAGAAACCCATAAGAGGTAATTCAACTGATCTGGGCAGTTAGAAAGACCAAAACTCAAATTCAAAATTTTGAAAAAGAATGTTCGCAGGCAAGCACTATTACACAGTTCGAGAATCACTGATTCTCGTAGGTGACCTTTGAGAAACGTGCGAGAACCTCGCACTGAAACCTATGAGCAGGGTGCGAACCTTACCAATTCTCGCAGGCTGCAATGAAGTGCAGTGCAAGAATTTCTAAACATATCAAAAATTTGAAAAATGAAGTAAAATTCAAAAAAGCTTCTGGACTCAGAAGGTCTATCAGGGCAGGAGAAAAATGAAACCAGAGCAAATGGCCATAGAAAAACACAAAAGCCACAAATAGAATGGGATTATCCCCAGTGGAGTCGCCAATTTTGTTATTGGATAAATCCGTAAGTGCGGACACAAACCGATCTCCCTAGATCCACCTGGATCTAGAACAAAGCAAAACATAATGATACTCTTTCCCTAGATTTTAACTATTGAATGTACTAGGAGGCACGATTAAAGAACATACCTTATGATCGCTTCCTTTGGTCTTTGTTTCTCCTGCTTCACTCCAATGCTCTTGTACAGTCAAGATCAAAACAATACAAACCAACCGAAGTGAAGAAAGCACAATCTATTCAACATTCAATCTATGTATATGATCAAGGAGTTATACAATAAAGTGGAACTAACTTTATGGGAAAGGGACACATTACTATATCATATTGATGGAAAGTAAATATTACAACTTGAGCCTTGATGTTTCAAACTTCCTTTCGATGGCCCTTAGCTCTGACACACACACTTGCTCACTTGCATGAAGAAGATCAACCACATTTGATAAACTTGTTGGAGTTCCCTAGCTGTTGTAGCTTTAGTCCTTCACACAATATTTCACAAATTCTCCAATGTCTCACTTAACCTTGTTTGCTTCTAACCTTCTTCATGAGAATCCCCTCAATATATAAGAGAGAATGAATTAGTTACTTGGATAAGAATGATCCCAAAATATCAGGAAATCCAGTACTTAGATAACCACTCGAATGTCATCTCATCCTTCTAGAAGATTTCATTCTAGAAACTTCGAGAATTCATCTTCTTCCTTGTTTTAGAAAGTGTTCACACCCTAGCAGTTACACACAGTGCAAACTTCTCGCACCCTGGCTTAAGGCAGCCTGCGAGAATCATGCATTCTCGCAAGCAAATGTATTAGCAGCCTGCGAACCTTCCTCAAAAATGTGATTTCTGGAAAGAGATGAAGGTAACTTTTCTCAGGAGAAAGTTCTAATGAAGAGCCCGAGGACACCATTATCAATACATCATGATGACCAAAATCATGGGTAACAATTACAATCTTCTACTTTTTGTCCACTGGCTTCTATTTTCGGTTTTTCGACTACATTGTTAAAATCAAACAAGTCCTCTAAAGGAACTAGACCCCTAGGTAAAACATTACTTTTCAAATGCAGAATAACAATCTCCATCTCATCATCGCCTAATTCTCCTGAATCTACGCTATTTACACTATCATTTTCAAAATCAGATCTATTTACATTTTCATCTTCATTCTCTAAATCTATATTTGTACATTCAAAATCATTTTTACACTGCAGGAAGTCTTCGATTTGATCATCATTACCAAACACTTGCCAGTACCTGATATTGTCGGGAACGGTTGGTCTGCACTTCACCTCTACCGTGTATGGGTGAGTAAAGCAAAAATGAATCTTGCATGTGGCTACTGATGTTGCCAATCCATCTACCAAAATATTTTGTCCCCTACGCATTACCTGCAAATCAACTTCAGTGAAACATCTAAGGGCATCAAGAACAACATTCTTATAAGCTCTAAGACGGGGATGTTTCGTAGCATACTCACCTTTAATTTGCTTGATTATTAACTCAGAATCACCTCTTACCATAATCTTTTTGGCACCAACTCTTTTCAAAAGTTTCAGACCGAGCATCAAGGCTTCATACTTGGTGATATTGTTAGTGCATTGGAAATTTAATTTGTAAGAATGGTTTTCTGAATACCTGGTTCTATGATTGTGCAGCCAAACTCCCGCTCCGTCTCCTTCTTTGCTTACTGCTCCATCAAAATCCATGCTCCAGAAATCTACCGACAATTCTTCAGTTATCACGTTTTTCTTTCTTTCTACCTCGATGATTTCTTGGCCTTCGTCCAGACCAGATGTATCTTCTCCCAGCTGAGTGTTTTTCTCTTTCGTGTCACCATCGTTATGCAGGATAAAAGAATCCAAGTCAGAATGCGTGGAGTAAAGAGAATAGTTGTGTGGTTTTTCTTGGCTACTGACCATGTATTTCATAAATGTTTCTCTGTATAGCCTTCTTTGTTGCCCGAAAACTGGGATAGTGGCGTACGACATATCCAGCTGCAGGGTACCTCTCAACTTAGTCCCCCAAGACCGGGATAGCAACATTCCATACTTCGGGGGAATGTCTGCAACTACCACATCCATGACCATGCTCTTTGTAGGAATATGAACCAGGGTGATACACAGGTCCTTGATCAAACCAATACATCTAACTTTACTGGAGTCAAATGAGTGTAAATCCTTGTAAGGTCTGGTGACCTCCAGTCCCAGTTTCTCCATTACTTCTTTAGGCATCAGATTATGGGAAGCTCCCGAATCTAGCATAGCATTATGCAAGATCAGGTCATGTATATTTAGACTGATGTAAAAAGGGGCGACAACACCATTATCAGCTTGGCCATCTACTTCAGGTTTGAAAATAATTTCAGGTTGATCATCTGTAAGGTTCACAGTGTCTGAATGATTTGTTGATCCAACGGTTAAGGCCTTCGTACCTATATCAGGTTCAATGGTCAGTTCTTTAATCACTTGTGAACTATAAGCATCTTTGTTCATCAACTCGGAAAGTGGAATGGGAATTTTTACTTTGGCTAATTCCCCTTCGAGGATGAAAGGTGTAGGGACTCTACTTTGGCTCATCAATTTTGGTTTGTCCACCACCTTCTTCTGGCCAGAAGTACTTGGTTGATTAATTGATGAAACCTCAGGCTACGATGATCTTTTCAGAATAGTAAGGTTTCTTTTTGTGGGAACTTCGACAATAATTTTCTCAGGAATCTTCTCGGCAGATGGCTTAGAGGCTTTTTTGGTTTGGACTACCTTCTTCGTTTCAATCATCTTTTTTGGGGAACTTCCTTCCATCTTTTTACTGTGCAGATTGTACTGTCGGTGTACCTCCAAAATGACATTTTTGAATGCCTGTTGTTCGACATCTTCAACTTCTTCACTTACCTTTGTTTGATTGAGAATAAAAAGTTCTTTCTCTTATTGGGTAAGGAAAACAACTTCATTATCGTGAATGCCCATGAGATTTATGTGAGTATCCTCTAGTTCCTCAATCACTTCCTCTCCTTCATCCGCATAATTTTATTGTAGGGGAGGTCTGATCTATTGATACATACCTCTCTGCTCTCTTTAATCCCTAAGATTTCTCTGTCTGATTTGAGGAGGGTTTCTCCTGAAGTTATGATTCTAAACTTGAGGAGCTGGTGGGTTTTCTCTCAGAGGATTTCTTTCTGACACAGTAAGACTTTCCATCATTCTTTCCATTGCTCTGGCCAAGGAATCCAATTTGGAATCAAAGGTTGATGTGGAAGGTTCCTCTTTAATTGTGACTCTCCTCACTGACCTTTGTCGTTCCCTTTTTGCCAACAAATTGGCCTCCACACTTATCGTGCTTTTCTGCATGTCTTCTAGGGTGGTAGAATTTCTTTCCCTTAGTTGGTACGACATATCAGCGTCAAAACCATCAGGGAATTTTATCAATGCCAAACCCTATGGAGGTTTGATTTCGGCTGGGATTGCGTTGTACAGGTTATTGAAACGAGTGCAATAATCTTGTACTGTCTCACCTTGATTTCTCCTAATATTTTCGTATTCTGACAAAATTTGGAGAGGGTTTTTCTTCACCTCCCATATGTCTAAAAAACTCCTTTGAAATGCGGTAAGTTCAAGGACTGAGGCGGCACGTAAACCTTTATACCATTTATTAATGTCACCTGTCAAACTTTGGGCAAACAATCTCATTTGAATGTTAGCCTCATCTACTTTGTGCATGTCAAAATAATCATTCATTTTATCAATGTGTTGTTGGGCGTTCAAAGGTCCTATTCCATCGAACTGTGGGAGTCTCATTTGATAGTCTTGGGGCATGGCATGAAGAGGCGCGGCCAACACCAAGGGAGCATATCTAGCTGCCATGATAGGTGGAGGAGGTGGGATAACAAACTGGATGATAGGTGAGGTAGCGACTGAAGACGAGGAAAATGAGGGACTGGCTAGCCCCAAGGGAGTGGTTTGTGGTTTAACTGGGAGATAGAAGTTCAGGAGTCTAGGGTTGCAAAATGGTTGGGTCAAAAATGATTTTAGTCACAAAGCTATCGGATCTTGTTCTAACCAGGCTTTGTTCAGAAAGGGCGTCAAAGCCAGGGTTTTGAAAGGTAACGAGCTCCCCTAAAAAGGAAAGGGACTTATGAAAGGGAGCATGACTTACTGAACCTTCAGCAATGGGTTTTTTTTCTGAGCAACTAATCTGGGTTATCTGTTACTATCACAGGTTCTGGGTCTGGATGAGATCGAGTATAAAGTTTCTTGGGAGTCATATTTCTTATTTTATTTTTATATATATACTTTTTAGTTTTACGAGTCTGAAAATAATATGTACAAATTTTAATCAACCTCTAAACATTACTTTCTTCTCAAATTTGCAATATTTTAGGAACAAGCTTTCTTCTAGGGAAAAGAAAATGTAAAGCTATAAATTTTTAGTTTTGTTCTTTCTCCCCAGTGGAGTCGCCACTATGTTAGCACTCTATAAATTTCCTAGAGGTTGTTCAGAAGAAGAAATCTACGAGAGGTAACCTTATCCAACCACATTTGAAGTTGGGATTTAGCCCTTCCAACTTCAGAGAGGGATCTCTCTATATGATTTAGATATGTTTCAAATTTTTAAATATTAGGCTAGGTAAATAAATAAGTCGGTTTTGTTGTCATAGTGTTTGTCGAGTTGGTTGAGATAGTTTACACATCTATTGAGCTATGGGGTCTGTATCGTAAAGATGAAATCCAAACCAGAAAAACAAAGGAACCTTTCACAGGGCGAGATAATATAATCACTGGATTCTTTAGTAGCAATAAATGAGGAATAGCAGAAAAGATGAGAAAGATAATTACAACAAAGAAGCAGTTAAAAATTTCTTTATTGTAAAATGAGAAGATAAAACACTTAAATCTTTTGAGTCAGAAATAGGGTATACAAGATAAATCCTGCAATGTTCGTTACTTACAAATATTAAATTTAGAAAACAGTGTGATAACAAAGCGAGAATAACATTTAACTTAGAGATAAAAACATCACTAGTGAATACACGCAAGAATCCTGTAAAATGTCTCTTTGTATTAATGGGAGACCTCTTCAAAAATATTGCAGTCTGATAGCTTCAGGGCGTGAAGATCAACAACCCTCAATACTTCTAAAGATGAAGTATTTATAACTCAAAATTACAAACAATCCTGTCATCAATGACCAGGACGTGCTAAATCTATTTTTAGCCTAACTAACTTAACAAATTTCATAAATCTAGGAACTACTTGATGATGTGTCACAACTGCATGTTGTTTTCTGGGTGAACCGTTGGTGAGGCATCTGCACGACCTCATCTGACTAGACAAATGACTGGGTTGGGACAGCTCATCAGCTACTCAATCAGATCACCGAGTTCTTCCCATCGAAGATGACTGGGCACGTTGACTTTTAGTAGCCTTCGATAAACTTCATCCATTTCTGTGTACTTGGCGAATGTAGGTTTGGTGACGAAGATGTATCGAATTTCATGTTGAATACTGATGTCCCACTGAAACGCATCTAGAAACGCCTTGCTAGTGATGTTGCCTTGAATTCCTGAAAACTTTGAACTGTCCTTAGCCACATCGGCCAGTCTCTTTTTGTAGTCTGGGAGTGTCATCAATTTGTCATTGATTACCTTCAGACCAAGAAGACCTTTCTTCTATAGAGCCTCAATCTTACTAAAAAACCTTTGTACCCCTAGGTCCATGGCCTGAACCTTTTCTTCCAGTTGAAGCATTAATCATCTCTTGGTCAAAACTCTTTTGACCTCGAGGATGGTCTCTGTTCTATCTTCAATTTTTAGCTCTTCCAGCTCCTCCCTGGTCTCAAAATTTAGGAACTTGATGATTTCATTAGCCTATGTTGGCATCTCTCCCAATTCTGATCTGATCTTCTCAATGGCCTGTTTGTTTCTCTGCACCAATTCATTCTGCTCAAACATGATCGGTATCATGGGCCATATCTCATTCATAGACTTGGTGATGTTTGTCCAGAAACTTTCTTTAACCTCGACCAAAGTTTTTCCTGCCACTGTTTGCCTCTGGAGCTATTGTAACTCTTGTTTGAGCTGGTCTGACACCTGCTTTTCCTTGGAGAGGCTAATCTGAAAGGAATATTTGAGTTCTTGAAGGTTCTCAATCTCCTTTTTGAGCCTGCTAATCTCTGTTTCCTGTAAGTTCATCTTTTCCATAGACTTAGCCAATTCGGTTGTCTTTTCCAGAGATGTCAGTGGATTTGTCGATGGGACTTCTGCTACTGATGTTGTGCTCACTCCTGAAAGTGGAACTGCACTCAATGGAATAACTTCCATTGGCTTCAGTTGTTCTTTCTCTTTTACCAACTTCTCCATCTCAGCTTCCATTTCCTTTAGTTGTGCATTCTGCTCCATAATTAGTTTGAGCATCTCATCTTTTTCTCCCTTTGTCTCTGATATTTCCTTCGCCTGTGAATCCTCTATGGGCGGGAGTTTCAATTGTTTCCTTAAGGAGGCTATGTCTACATTTTTCTTTTTAATCATCTCCTCGGCTGCCTTCACGTTCGAGGGATCGTACCCGATCTTAAGGACCAATTCCTCCAAAGTCTTGATCATGTTGTCCTTGGAAAAGGACGATATCTTCTCCAACTTCAACTGTGTTTGGACGTTGTTCAGGGACACTTGCAATTTGGACGCAGTAGTGGAAGCATGTGCCAGCGTATAGAAGACCATTTCCCCTGTTTGCTTGTGCAAATCCATCTGATTGGCCGGATGCACATCCTTACTCTGGAATTCAAAGGTGATCCTTTTGTAATCAGTGATTACCTTTGGATCTGGCACATGTGATTGGAGGAATGCCATATGCATTCTGCCCTTCTCAGTGTCAAATGTCGATAGCAGCCTATGTTGTGCAGTCGACATCTGCTTCCAGAACTGGACGCAAGTGCTGTTGGTCAGGGTCTGGTTCCTTTTCTTGATCAGATCATATTTTTCAAAGATGCTCAGCTTCGGTCCTACCTTGCCTTGCTGGGTGGTCGATGGAGTATCTGTAGATTTCTTCGGCAACGATGAGGTTATGATATGCTGAAGGCTTGCACTAAGGAGTGGCCTATCAACCTTGGTCACTATAGTAGACGGGACTTCTTTTTCCCCAGTCGGGTCAGGAGCTGAACTGGTTTTAGACCTCTTGGTATGCAATTGGAATTCTTCTAACGACACCTCAGTGACAGGCGGAGATAAATCTTGCCTAGGCCTTTTCTCTTTCGGAACCTGTGGTGTGGTTGTTTGCAATACAGTGGCCGGGGGATCCTGTTGTTCTGCTTCGACCAAAGTGTTAGGTTCCCATACTGTCTAGTTTGCAAATTTCTCGACTTCAGGCCTAGATTCGTGGACATATGGGATGTTCTTATTTTTCACCCTCATCTCAGAGATAACCCCACACAGATCGTAATGCCATGGGAAACTAGTGATGAACTTCATTTCCTTCAGCAGCTTGTCTGCTTCCTCTTCGACACCACGATTGTTGCAGATGAAAGAGCCAATCTGCCCTTTGATTCTGAGTTGTTGTTTTTTCTTTAGAGACACAAAATGAATATCATCGAAGTTTATCATCTCCCTTATGTACTCCAGAGCAAAAATTATGATAGGAAGGTATTTAGGAAGCTTATACGGGGCCAACTCCCACCCATATACTCTGATCTTAGTGTGATCTTGGTATAAATACCAATCACCCGTCTTGGTGTGATAAGAAAGATGCAGGATCCTCTAAACTTCATCATTAATCCTAGGCTCGGGCCTGTCGCTAAGCATACTTACCACTGGGTGATAGAATTGTTCGATGAACTGTTTGAAACTGAACTCTGTGGAGTTATGCTTGAGCAAGGAGGTCCATGCGGTCACTGCCTGGGGTCTACCATCTCCATCCATCCTCTGCATAGAAAAAGCAAATTTGTCCGCTTGGAAGAAAACGAACAAGTACGCCAGTATGGAAGAATAATAGAACATGCCTTCCGTGGTGAAATTGACGAACTGTTCGTGAATATTGTTCGCCAGGAACGTGCTGAAGTCGAACTGGGTAGTGGGCTTCTCATCGGTGGAGAAAATGGATAAAAATCCCAGAATGGGTTCATCTACCCACTGATCTGAATAGTATCCCAACAAGGCGCATAGGGACGAGATGATCTGGTTTCCTTTGGTCGAAAACATGGAAGAAGGATAAGGGAGATTTGTGGAGGGAAATTGAGCGGATGGTGGGAGGAAAAGCTCAAATATTTGAGCTCTTTGGGGGAAGGTCATTTTCTGGTATAATTCTATGAGAATTTCAAGATTGAAAGGTGATGCAGAGTCAGCTCGAGGGATTTGCATCATTTGGTCGATGGTTTCAGGCATGATGAGGAACAAAATTTCTCCAGACGAGGAAACGACGGCTCTTTGCTCGGGATTGTAGTGGGCTTGGCACTTGAGGGCAAACTCTGGAAAAGGGTGAATCTGAGGAAAGAGATATAGGGGTAAGTTGGACTCCCGGAGTCCAATTTCGTCACTTTAGTCTAGGAAAACTTCCTTGAGCCACGACTGAAGGTCTGCGAAATCGAAATTGCACTTTGTATCTACAATTAAGCGATCTTTGTCGGCCAGTGGAATCCTGTCAAGGTCGACAGGAGGCGGGAGAAACAGAGTCTCCTCTCCTTCTGCTTGTTTTGACTTTGGCGCCATTACTAAAATAGTACCTGCAAGAAAACAAAGTTAGCGGGGCCGACTGTAGATGGGGGCAACTGTCTGTAACGAAGGAGAAAACAGTGTAAATTTCCTTGGTGCGATGAGTTGGTAAATGGTGAAAGTAGGAAGAGTGAGGGTAGTTTTGAGTAAACGGGTGTCCGTTGGGCGTGGGAGACAAGTCAGCTGGTTAATGGATATGTTATCTAGTAATAAATGGCCAAAAGATCATTTAGAGTGTGAGATGGTAGGTGACGGTGACTGAGGAATATGGATGGGTGAAGTGGCGGTTACCGATTGGGGTAAAAATTATGGTGAGGGGGCTTTCCACGAGCGAATGAAGGGGAAGGACTGACAGAAATTATGGGACGTGACTCTTTCGAAAAAGGTGGATGATGACATCAGGAGATGACGAAGGTATGTCAGACGGTAGGAGGTGGTGGAATTCGGGACCGGTAGATTAATGCCATGTATAGATAGGGGCCCGCCAGAGGAAAGATTCCATTCTGAACCCCCCCCCCCCTTAGT
>ML817415.1:61057-84897 GCA_009831015.1 Picea engelmannii | reverse complement strand
TTTCTGTACTCTGTTTCAAATTAGTTCAGCTTATGCTCATGATTTGAATGGAGGATCTTCTCATTGCTTAGTGTGACCCTGCATTACTTATGTATTTGGTTGTATAAACCCTGCATTCCAATGTATTTGGTTGTCTAAGCTATGTTCTTCACACCTCTCTTGTTATCTGGCCTCTGATTTACAGTTCCTAAAAGCACTGGTTCATTAAGTTATTTTGATAAGTAATCTCTTCATTGTGCTATCTTAGTATCCCATTGATCCACCTACTGAAAAGTATTCAATTCTTAAGTTACCAGGCATACTTAGTTTACAACCCTAAGTAGTTTCCTGGAGTGATAACAACTTCCATCGCCAACATTTCTGGCACCGCTGCCGGGGACGAAGTTGAATATTTTCCCTGGGTTTGAACGACAATGATCAATTGATTCTGAAGGTGCATCAGATATCAGAACTATTGAGATTGCTACTGTGCACCTGGCGACTCCATTGTGACGACTCCACTGGAGCGGACCCGCTGTTTTAATTGTGGCTTCCAGAGGTAGACATACGTGGTCACATCCACAGCTGCCCTTAGCTACACCTATAACTGATCCAGAGGTGGTTCTCAGAAAAGGAAAGGCCCCTGAAGAAGAAGCTTCTACCACCAAAATAGGTAATCCACCATATCCTTTTGAAAGAAATCCTCTTCCTCCTCCTCAGTTTCTTGATAGAACTCCTTCAGAGGTTTCCTGTTTCCTGAATTTTGGGAGTGTTCCTGCTGAGTTTTCCCCTCCTGGTCTGGAATTGGAGGGAGAAATCCTTGTCGCCCCCCTCTCCTCTGAAGCTGTTCCTTGGCGTAGACCAGGGACTATAGAATATTTCCCCACTCCTGCACATAGAGGAGTGCCTGCTGACTTGAGCTCGTTAGCCTTTTCATTAAACCCTCAGTTGTTTCCCACTCCACTTCGAGACTCATTTCCCGCAGCCCCTTCGCGAACTCCTTCTCCTCCAAGATCTCCTCTACCTAATATTCCTATGGCTGGTGCTATTCCCCCTATGACCAGGATGGAGGCTATTATAGCCGCTAGGTATGCCCCCCTTTTGTTACCTCAACCTCTCAATGCTCTCCCGGCATATGGTTACCTCAAGCAGCTGCCTAAGTTTATAGGAGAAGGGGACATAACTGCAGAAGAACACCTAGCAGCCTTTTATACTTTCACAGATGATAATGTTATCATGCACGCGGACATATGGATGAGGATTTTTGTCCACAATATCCAAGGAGAGGCTAGAAAATGGTTTAAGGCCCTGCCTCCTGGTTCCATAGACGGGATCGAAGCTTTAGATAACACCTTTTTGATACAGTGGGGAGATAAAAAAGATTTCATGTACTACATGACAGAGTTCGGGTCGTTGAAGAGAAATGAAGGAGAGTCTGTCTCTGACTTCTCCAAGAGATTTAATAAAATGTACAACAGAATCCCTGCCGAGATAAAACCCTCCGAAGCCTCTGCAAAGATCACTTACTCCAACGCTTTTGATCCTGATTTATGCCTACTTCTCAGGGAGAGAAGAGCTGCTACGCTGGCCCACATGCAGGATGCGACTGTAGAGGTAGAATCTAACATATTGGCTGTCAATCGAATCAGGAACGCAGGTGATAGAAATACGTCGAAGAACAGGCCTAAAGATTCCTCATCTAGTTCCTCTCCCCTGCCCCATCAGACAGATGAGATAGCTAGAACACTAAATTCACTTGCTACCAAGATGGAAAAGTGGGAATTAGAGGGGAAGCCCATGTACAAAAATCCCCAGAATGCTGACAATAGAGGTTTCAGGGGACCTAATAACTATGGACCATGGACCTTCCAAAGGGAACAGAAGATAAAAGACACAGAGGATCAAAGGATTCAAACCCCTCTCCAAAATAACCTGGTTACTCATGAGGGAAGGGAGGAGATAGATGAATTCGATCCTGAAATTCATTGTGTTGAAGAAGCTCCTCCTTTTCCCCATTTGACCTAGTCTGCATACGAAAAATCCCTGATGAAAATTCAGATCCATGAATTAGGAAAGGGAGAAAGGGCGGGTCACACCTCTAACAGATACAATCTCAGGTCAAGGAAGAAAGAAGGAGACGTTGACAGCCAAGACCAGCCCTTCATAGCAGAAAGGCCTACTAAACCTCCAGCAGCCATTACTAAAGAAAAGAAAGCTCATAGTGCTTTGTCAATAGCCAAATAACCCGTCGCTGAGGTAAGGGAAGCTCCTAAGCCAATCCCCTCCTTTAATTTTGAGCATGAAATTCAAAATATTAGAATCCCTGTACCCCTGTCTGAACTAGTTAAAAATGAAGACTTCAAAAGATCCCTCTCCAAGATGTTGCAATCTGAGTCCCCCCAGCCTCCCTCTGACTTAGTAAACCTTCAATATGAGAAGCCAGTCGTCATCTTAGGTCCCATGGTAGAAGACAGAGATGATTCATCCCCTCCCTTCTACACCTCCCTGAACATACATGATAAAGTGTTGCATAATTGCCTCACGGATTCAGGGGATTCTCATAACCTTATGCCCAAGATAGTTATGGAAGAATTGGGGCTGGAAGTAACAAAGAATTATCATGATTTGTGCTCTTTCGATTCGAGGAGGGTGCAATGTTTGAGAGTCATCAAAGACCTGGTGGTTTCCTTATTTCAGCTGCCCATGAAAAGCGTGGTCATGGATATTGGGGTAGCTGACGTTCCCCCCAAATTTGGCATGCTATTGTCTAGATCATGGATTAAAACACTTGGGGGAACATTGCAGATGGATCTCACGTATGCCACCATCCCAGTTTTCAGAGGGGAGAAGAGGAGGCTGTACAGAGAAGCTCAGTTGGCTTACATTTCTAGTGATGAAGCGGACCCCACCAATCACCCCATCTTTGCAATTGACACTGATTTGGGATCTAGCCTATTGCAGCTCACTGATGCTCCTGAAGAGTCTTTCCAGGTCCGAAAGAAACCCAGTCTTGACTATTCGGATTTCCCTCCAACCTCCTCCATGTGGAATATGTTTTTCGATGGAGCTTCTTCGGCCGAAGGCGTGGGCGCTGGGGTGGTTTTTATATCACCCTGCCAAGAAATCATATCCCTTTCATACAGGTTGGAATTCGAAACCACCAACAATGTGTTAGAGTACGAAGCTCTTATTCTGGGCATGAGGTCTGCAAAGGAGATGGGAATAAAAGAGATAGCGATATTTGGAGATGCTGAATTGATTATTCAACAAATAAGAAAGGCTTATCGCACCAATAATCCCCGACTCAGAAATTACAGAAATGAAGTATGGGACATGATGGATAATTTCTTCCTGGATTTTAACATTTCTTTCATTCCGAGGGGGGAAAATACTCTAGCCGACTCTCTAGCCGTAACAGCCAATTCGCTCAAGCACCCTCTGCCGCCTAGGATAAAAAGTGATGTCGAGATAAAATACAGGCCCTCTGTACCTGACAATGTCAAACATTGTAAGGTGTTTGAAGATGATATGGAAATTGAAAGGTTTCTACAATCCGTGGACGAATTCTCTGCGTTGCACATTGACCAGGATCTCGACCTGGAAAATGACCCTCATCCTGGGGTATTTTTAAATAAGATCGTGATTCACCAAATCATTCAGCTGCCCAACAATCACATTCTGAGAGGACTCATCCCTTTAGAAAGATTGTTCGATGGAAATGACGTGCTAGTAAAGGGTGGCGTTTTGAGTGAAGATGTTGACATAGCCGAATGCAACATTGGCACGCAGGATGAGCCCAGGTTCGTCAAATTGTCTAGCATTTTGACCAGAGAACAACGGGCCGAATATATTGAGTTGCTGAGAGAGTTTGCCGATGTGTTTGCATGGACATACGAAGACCTGAAAACTTACGACACATCTGTTATTGAGCACAAGATCCCGTTGAAAGAAGAAGCTAGGCCATTTAGGTAGAAGATGAGATGAATAAATCCCATGTTGCTGCCTGTCATGGAGAAGGAAGTAAAAAAGTTTTTGGATGTGCAAATCATTGTCCCCTTGAGATACTCCGAGTGGGTGGCCAACTTGGTTCCAGTAAGGAAGAAGAGCGGAGAAATCAGGCTCTGTGTTGATTTCAGGAACCTGAACATAATCTCAAGAAAGGACAATTATCCCCTGCCCAACATGGAACACATATTGCAGAAGGTAACTGGAGCAGCTAGGATATCCATGATTGATGGGTTTTCAGGGTATAATCAAATATCAATCATGCCTGAGGACAGAGAAAAAACAGCTTTCACCACTCCTTGGGGCACATTCATGTATGCCAAAATGCCTTTCGGATTGATGAATGCAGGGGCAACATTTCAGTGAGCCATGGACATAGCTTTCATCGAGGAGAAAGATAGGTTTGTGGTGATCTATCTGGATGACATAACAATCTTCTCCAGGTCAGACAAAGAGCACCGCTGCCACTTGAAGAAAGTTTTCCTGAAGTGTCGGAGGTATGGCTTATCTTTAATCCCCAAGAAATATTTGTTTGCTATGAAGGAGGGGAAGCTATTAGGCCATATAGTATCAGCAGAGGGGGTAAGAATTGATCCTAGCAGGGTAGAAGCAATTCAGACTCTATCACTTCCCAGATATAAGAAGGAAGTTCAGGCCTTTTTGGGGAAGGTTAATTTTCTGAGGAGATTTGTCTCAAGTTTTGCTGAACTAGTGAAACCCATCACAACCATGCTCAGAAAAGAAAATGAAGTTAGATGGACTGCTGAATCATGGGAATCTTTCAGCCTGATAAATAAAGCATTGACTGAAGCACCTGTGCTAATCAGTCTTGATTATTCCAGAGATTTCCTGATTTTTTCTTTTGCTTCTTATGATACAATGGCAGTGGTCTTGTTGCAGAAAAATGAAGAAGGGTGAGAACAACCCATCTTGTTCTTTAGCAAGGCATTGAGAGATGTAGAAGTCCAGTACGAGATCATGGAGAAGAAGGCCTATGCCTTGGTGAAGGCTCTCAAAGCTTTCAGAGTGTATGTTTTTCACTCAAGAATCACTGCATACGTTCCTTCAGCCTCTGTGAAGGACATTCTTATACAGCCAGACATGGACGAGAGGAGAGGTAAATGGATCACCAAGACCTAGAGTTTGATCTGGTGATCAAGCCCACCAAGTTGATAAAGGGGCAAGGTTTGGCCAAGTTGTTGGCTGAATCCAATTGCAAAGCTTTAGGGATTGACTTCATCAATGAACAAGATGAGTCATCCGACAAGAACTCTCAGGGTGCCCTATCACTAACAACATGCCCCTGGTAAAAATATATCTTGTACTTTCTGCAAGAATTGAGGCCCCCTGATGGAATGGAGAAAAGCAAGGCAAGAGCTCTAAAGCTCAAGGCAGTCAGATATTGCCTCATTGACCAAACCTTGTATTAGAAGGACCCTCTAGGGGTATTTTTAAGGTGCCTGGACCCACAAGAAGCCCAGCAGGTTACATTTGATTTCCACAGTGGCCTTTGTGGGGGTCATCATTTCTGGAAGACCACAACCCATAAGATCCTCTGAGATGGATATTACTGGCCCACTTTATTCCCTGATGTATGCAGAGAAATTAGAGCTTGCATCAAATGCCAGAAGTTCTCAGGAAAGCAACAACTCAGGTCTCTGCCATTAAAGCCTGTAGTAGTTTCAGCACCCTTTCAACAGTGGGGATTGGACTTCATTGGAGAAATTCATCCTCCCTCAAGTGGCCAACATAGATGGATCCTGACTAGGGCAGACTATTTCACCAAATGGATAGAAGCTGTCCCCACCAGGAGCACTTCTCATAAAGTAATAATCAGCTTCCTGGAAGATATCATAGCCAGATTTGGCTTTCCTAGCAAAATTGTCACTGATAACACCACCCCTTTCTAGTCTGAGCCTCAGGTCAAGTTCTGTGAACAGTTTGAAATTTCACTGATTCACTCTACTCCCTATTATCCTTAGGGAAATGGACTGGCAGAGTCTTCCAATAAAATCCTGATCAAGCTCATTAAGAAATTATTGGAAGATAATAAAAGAGCCTGGGATTCAAAGCTTAAATTTGCTCTATGGGCTGATCAGGTGACAACAAAAAGGTCCCTCGGCATCTCGCCTTTCTAACTTGTTTATGGAATAGAGGTTGTTTTCCCCACTCAGCTCGCCTTATCTGTGACGAAGTTCCTCCAGGACATTGAAGGAGAGCCTGACCATATGGTCAGAAGGATTGATCAGATGGTGGAGATACAGCAGACCAGGGAACATGTCATGAACAGGGCCCACAATCATCAGCAGAAGATCAAACAGACCTTCGACAGGAAGAGCAGGAAGAAAGAGTTTGAGCAGGGTGATCTAGTGCTCAAATGGGATGCACCCAGGAAGGACAGAGGCAAGAATGGCAAGTTTGATGCCCTCTGGTTTGGGCCTTTCAAGATCCTTGAAGTATTTTCAAACAACACTTACAAGTTGCAGGATATGGAAGGCAAAGAATTTTTTGGTGGCCCAGTAAATGGGCATTTCTTGAAAAAATGTTTTTTGTGAGCCACAGTCAGCTCTTGTGTTTTTGTAAATATTGTTTTTACTTTTTTCTGCTTAATAAAAGACTCCATAGCCCAACAGCAAGGCACTGAATCTGCAAAAGCGTTCTTAGAGCATCACAGGGACGACTCTATCCCCCATGGATCCAAATGTTAGTGATATTTCTTGTAGTGGGGGGTAAAACGCGAGGGAGTGGGGTAAAAAACCCACTTTCCCTAAGTCCAGGGTGCAAAATATGCCTGTGCTAAGAGACGGTCAGTTCTGGACGACAGGATTTCGTGCGCTCGGATCAATGGTGTGCATCGAATTTTGGACCCCCCCGCCTTTCTACCTTTAAGCGAAGGGGGGGGGGTCCGGAATTGGGGGTGCACCTTTTCGACGGTCGAGATCATGACGCCCGGATCAACGGTGTGCGAGGTGATTCCGGAACCCCCCCACCTTTCTACCTTTAAGCGGAGGGGGGGGGTCCAGAATTAGGCGTACATATTTCCTACGGCCAAGATCGGCGCGCCCGGATCAACGGTGCTCGGACGATCTCATCCTTCTCAGCTGCTCTGCTTTTAACTCACGTGGCCCCCCCTTTTCTTGTCATGTCATCTTTGTACCATCCTTCCTCTTGCCATCTGTTCTCCCCCTAGCCATGCGATGGGGCTCGCTCCCTTTATCCCTTCCTCATCCTCTGACGTCTGTCCACCTTCCTTCTTCTGATCCATGTGGTCTCTTCCTCCACCTCATCATCCACTCACCATCCGTTTTTAATCCCGTTCACTGCCACGTCGGCCTTATCGTGCCCATCACATTCCACCTCCTACCTCCTTTCACTTATTGCCTTTCACCGCATGCCTTCCCTTGCCACATCTCCTGCACTTCGTCACTTCTTGTCTCACCCTCATAGTCTTGGTGCCACCACTCCCATAATGCGCCCCATCCTTCACGCTGGCCTCCATGCCTATTCGTCAAGATGTTCAGTTATTCAAGGTGGCAGTGCGAGGAGTCTTCCACGTCACAGAAGTGTCGAGTTGGCCAGTCCATCCTGAATCCCAATGAAGCCGTTATTGAAGTAGTTGGTGGTGGTTAGACATCGCCTCCGCCATAATGGGAAGGTCCGGTGATGAATTAAAGGCACATCGATTCACCCATGAAGCTGTCAGGAGTTTGATTGCGTCTACCATAGGTGTACGATCCCTCAGAGACTGCAGGTGCAGGTTGTCAGAATCCATGCAGACGCAAAGCTCTTAATGCAACGTCTTGATTTTGTTGTTGGGGTTACTTTGAGTATATGTAGGTTTTTTCTCCATTTTTGTATCTATCGATGGTAGAGCAGAGCTCCCTATTGTAAAGTTTTAACAGATATTCTAGTTTTCTGGGTATGCATTTGTATTTGAGATTTCTTGTTTTATGACAAATAGTTTTCCTATCTTGTCTATGTTTTCCTCTCATACCAGAGAGTTCATGATTGACTGATTCTCACGAATCATTGCGGTTGTGTTATGATGAAAGGTTCATTGTTGTATGATTTCATTCTCTGGTTTTGCGTTTGAATGTAAAATGATATTGCCTTTGAACGTCTTCTTCTACAGTCTGTTAGTAACCCGATGTTAGTACCATACCTCTGCTTTTCTCTTATATAATTCTTCCACCTACCTCACCATATACTACAACTCACTGCCTGAAGTTTATATAAGACCTCACTCACTCATGCATGCCTAGCCTAGTTTCGGAGTTGGAATGATATTGTTTTGATTTGGCTTCCATCCGGTCACCCCATCTATAAATCACTGTGACATAAAACTGATGGGCGTCGGGCTCTGCTCCTGCAAGCAATCCAGGAGTGACTTCCATCACCAACAGAACCCCAATAAATTCGACATCAATGAGTTTTAGAAAGATATCTCATAGAGGATGTGATAAGTCAATCCTCGATCGCCAACCCCTGATACCTTTCAGCCTCGACATTCCCCGGTTTATTTTAATACATGTCTCCTGTTGAAAAACCCAACTCCGACTGAGATATATGGCCAAATCACCTGCCCTCTTTTGCCACCTGTCATTTCCCGAGTAGTTATACATATTCTTTGGTGTTTCCTGAGTCGTTACTAGCTCCCTAGACCCACGTCGCACCCCAAATCCGTTTTTCCACATCAACATCGTAGGAAGAAATCAGTCGGTGTCAAAGGTTTTCTCTGGAAGATGAAAATGAGAGCATACACAAGGATATCGCTGATTCCCTATATGGCCACTAAGAAAGCGACATGATGGGGACATTGTACCTCTAAGATACGATGGATCTGAAGCATTTAAAGAACTAATTAATTCCAAAATCCTGCATTAGTTGCTAATCCGTGCGCAAATAAAAAAGGACCATTTGAACGTGTCGATATAGTGCATCACCCTCCGTGCCTCCGCTTTCAACTCATGTAGAATTTATTTGTAGAGATTCAACAATAGGTTATTTTGAATTTCACTCACCACTCAAATTAATTGATTGATATGACTAGTAGAATCTCTCTCGTTAAATCCTTTTGAGTCATTGTAAACAAGATTGTTCTGTGCACAAATAAGTTTGGAACATCTAGAGGAGCGAGACGAGAAATTTGAGGAAAGATTCCAAGGTCTAGTGAGTATTAAACAACAGTTAGCAAGCGTTATAGGTATGTACCGTTCTATGGGTGTTTTATGCTTCATTTCATATGTTTTCATCCAATGTTATCCTGTACACATGCCTAAAGGATCATTTTTGGTTACAGGGACAATGCCTCCGAAGAAACCTACCACCAGGAAATATCTGAGAGCATCAAAGATAAAGGAACCAGAGGTAGGAGAAGGCTCTTCACCAACAGTCGCAAAACAACTGGACTTTTCTCCAAAACCGGTGCCCGTCATCAATACATCCACCAAGGAAGTTTTTGCTCAGCCTCCGACATTTGAAGACATAGAGGCGAACATTGGGACCAAGACATTGTTTCTGCGTTGGGAAGAACTTTTCAAGAAAATCAAGCGGGAGGAATTCCCAGAATATACCCCACACAACGATCCCGATACAAGAAAACTCGACAATGAAGTCCTCCGGAATGTCCGAAAAGTTTATCTGCACATGGTGGCGAGCAGGAATCTGATATTCCCCTGCATAGAAATCCTAAAGTGGCTTATCGATCACAATGACATGCAAATATGATTGATTAATGACGACAATGGCAGGTGTGTCAGGGTTTTCCTTCCAATGGAAGTGCAGAATTACTACAAACTCAGAGAGTCGAAAGAATGGCTAAAGACTGATTTTGTTGTAAGCTTCTATGAGAAAAATGATACCGACAAGTGTTATAACCCTAAATTGCACCACACATGCTTACCTAGCATCAGGACAACTCATATCCCTTCTTTTCCAAAACACTGCTGAACAACTCTTTGAAAATCCTCTTGTATAAAGGCCCACACGCCCTAATCCATTACTGCACGCGTGTACACGCTGGCTGACCCAAAACAACCTGCATGGACCGACAAAAGCATGAAAAAAGGAAAGTTGCTGATGGAACAAAAATCTATGGGTGAGTTAATTGAAACTCCCAGCCATGCATGGCCGAGGGTTCGTCCAAATACCTAGCTCCTTCTAGCCTATAAAATAAGGGGTAGGGGTCCCATTTGGAAGGAGGAAAAATATAGCAAAGAAACTCTGCCCATTTACGTATTCCCATTGTCCCAACCCTTTAGCCTTTTCTTATGCCAAAGGAGATTTAAAGCAAAGAAGTTGAAGGACAGAAGAAGAGGAGCCCAGGATCAGGTTCGAGGAGCGGAGGACAGTCTCAAATTTTGTAAGTTGACTCATTCTAAGTAATAAATAGAATTCGTTTCCCATCCCAATTCATGAACTATTTATAGTTTGATCAGTATATGTTTGGATTTCTAACCTGTTAGTATATAAGTAGTATGCATGCATAGTTGTTGCTTGTCTTGGATGCAAGTCAGCTTTGGAAGGAGCATTGCGAACAAGTAATCAAGCACAATGGAGGATCAACATCAAACGCCGAGAATGAGGTAGGTTGATCTTTCCATGCATTTACTAAGAAAAGGGGATTTAAATCTAGGGATGAAGGTAAAAAGTAATTTCTATTCGGTCATATCTGCATGCAAAGTCTGAAATCTATTTGCTAGTCCATAGGGTGTTTTTCTCCAACAACAAAATTGGCGACCATACTGGGGAGACTCTCCAGTGTTCCTGGAATTTTATTTAGTTTTTGGGTAGTTTTACAGACTAGTTTTTCTTGCCTGTTTTTTCTTTTCATTTCTGTAAGGTCTGAGCTAGCAGGGAGTCTGGTTTTCCATACCAGCTTTCCCTGACTTTTTCTTGACTGTGTTTTTTGGGACCCACAGAGGTACACACAACCTGCACAAGGTCTGAACATGTGTACCCGCGCCCTACCCTCTTACAACATGCATGTGAACGCTAGCTGTAGAGGTAGCAGTAGCATGTAGAGTTCAGAGAACCTCATAGGGAGTCATCCTCTTCCCTGTCAGAATCACACATTCTCAGGGGGTTTTCTGGAATTCTGTCTGAAGTCTTGTTTGCTAGCAGTACTATCTCAAATTTTTTTCACCTTATTATTTTTTCCTTGCATTATTTGTTTTTCTGTTAGAAAGAGTGTCCAAGTCTTCAAGGGATCCTGGTTATCAATATCAGTGGTCTCTTCCTAGTTTGGTCTTTCTGTTTCATTTTTTTTCTTAGAATTTAGGTATACACGTGGCCTATACAAGGTCAGCCCATGTGTACATGCCCTCTCTCTCTATCCATCACGCGTTCGCATGCATGTTGTTTGAGTAACAGTCGCGTGCTTGTTCAGGATACCTTTTGTTAGTGGTAAGGCAATCATCCTTTCTCTTGATAAGAATTATTCCTCTCAGGTGTTTGAATCTCTGTGTGAGTAGTCAGTAGCTTAGGATTAATCTTACCCTTAGCTTGATTTTTCTCATTTAAAAAAGTTGTCAGAAAAATAGAAGAATTTTCACGGTTTTTAGACAAGTGTGAGAGTCATTTTCTTTTAAAAAATTGCTAGTGTGTGATTTTTTTTGTTAATCTGATTCTTTGCGATCTACGATTAGGCCATAATTTTTTTTCTTGGTTTTTTCTTGTCGGTATTTTTTCTTTCTTTCTTTACTAGCATTTAAAAAAAAAAAAAAAATCTCTCTTTTCATTTTCTTGTTTGGTTGAAGAGTGTGTTTCTGCATTATTAAGCCAGGGAAAAGTCATTTATTTCATAATTTTTTGCAGTTTACTTAGATCATAAGTAGCTCGTAGTCGAGTGAAATTCCTTTGAGTTTGCTTTCCAAAATCTTAGAAAAGTTAAAAAATATTTCTTTTGAAAAGTTGTTGAAATTTTGCATTCAGTAAAAGTTTTGTTTCCATCTTTTTTCATTCGTTTTTTTCTTTCGTCTTTTGACACATCATCAGTTTCACCCTCATACCCCTTGACATAAGACAAAGCCATAAAATTAATACTAAATTTAAAATCTACTAGACTTTTATGTTTGTAGGGTTCACAAACTAGTTCAGGACTAGGGCCTTGGATTAGGTTGGAGAGGAAACTCTTCAAGGCCATTTAAAATCAAACATTGGAGTCTGAGATAGGGAGTGTCTAAGTCCAGTGTCATAAAATTTATCTAGGACCCCCCTCTAACATAGGGGATAAACACGAGGTCGCGTATGGAAAGGTAGTGGAGATAACCCCTCCAAAGCTGGATCAATCGTAGTGGACAACACATATAGAGGGCTTGTTTTGGGATTCCGTCGTTTGCATTTGCCACGGGGCTTCTTGGGTCTCGAATCCGTTCGAGGTCCTCAGTTGTCTTCCGGAATATTTACTCTCGATACCCTTGACAGGTTTCGGGCTCGATACCCTGCTCATTGTGGTCTACCTAACTTTTGAATATACCCACTTGGTGACTGTTCCCGCGCTGGAAACCTAGTTGCCAATCTTTTTAGGGACATACGCAGGTGACTGTGGGGGTATACCATGGTACCTAGGATAGACATCAGTCCATTCTTTGTAGAGTATACCTGGAGGGTGCTTTCGTGTTCGAGTTTCACTTGCACCGGTAAGTTGCTCTAGTGTTGGTTGTTGTAACTGTTCTTCCAATTAATTTAGTGGTTGCTTGTCTTATCTTCTAGGGACTTTTTTTTTAGTGTGTGTTAATTTTGAGCATTTAGAATACCTTAGAGTGTCTTGGATCTTCTCACACAGTGGAGGATCCCAAGCTCCACCGGTCACAAAGGCTTCTTGACCTGCCGTCGGTTACACTAGAGCCACCCCCGCCACCATTAAGGCGGAAGCTAGACCAACAAGGGTCTTTTGAAGATACTGGGTTACAAACCATTTTTCCCAACCAACCCTTGGAGGAATCGAACGTCTTGGACCTTGAAGCAACTGCTCTTGGCCTGGTTGAAACTCCAACCACTGATTTCTTGGCACCTTTTATTGTACCAATTCAATTTCACGAGTGCCAGACAATGTCTCCCACAGCAATGGAAACAAATGTTGTTACTCCTTCTAGGAATTCTTCAATTCCCACCATGGTTGTCACCACGGGAGAGTTTCCATATCCTAACCCACTGTCGTCAGTCCGAGCTACCATGATCTCGACCACAACTACTTCGCACAGTGGTCCGAACCCATCTTTGGCGGCGGCCACAACCCCTTTCACACTAAGTGCGACAGGCCCTCCGTTCTCATACGGGATGCCTAGTTTGGGTACAAATCTTGTACTTTCCTACTCCACTTAAGAGAATTTGGGTCTAGGGGTAGGGAGCTCTAGCGCTCCTCTGCAAGATCACATGGGGGGAACTCCTATCCCTTTTAATGATTTTCCTTATGGAGGAGGTCATATCCCTCCTTCATCCCCTTCACTCAGTGGCTCGCATCAAAAATCCACCGGGAAACCTACACACAATATTTTAGAGTGAGGAGTCAAGGGCCACCTTTTCATAGTGTTATAGGATAAATCCGTAAGTGCAGACACAAACTGATCTCCCTAGATCCACCTGGATCTAGAACAAAACAGGACAGAATGATACTCTTTCCCTAGATTTAGATTATTGAATGTACTAGGAGGAAAGAATCATGAGCATACCTTATGATCGCTTCCTTGGGTCTTTGTTGTACCAGCTTCACTCTGATTCTCTTATGTAGTCATGATCAAGAAAATACAAACCAATCGAAGTGAAGTAAACACATTCTATTCAATAATTAATCTATGCATATGATCAAGGAGTTATGAAATAAAGTACAATTCACTTTATGGGAAAGGGACGCATTGCTATATTATATTGATAGAAAGTAAAACTTACAACCAGAGCCTTGATGTCACAAGCCTCCTTTCAATGACCCTTATCTCTGACACACACACTTGCTCACTTGCATGAAGAAGATCAACCACTTTTGATAACCCTGCTGGAGTTCTTAGCTGCTGTAGCATCAATCCTTCATACAATCTTTCACTTAATTCTCCAATGTCTCTCTTGCTTGTTTGCTTCTAACCTTTTCCATGATAATCCTCTCAATATATAGGAGGAAATGAATTAGTTACTTTGATAAGAATGATCCCAAGATATCAGGAAATCCAATACTTAGATAACCATTCGAATGATATCTCATCATTCTAGAAGATTCCCTTATAGAAGCTTCGAGAATTCTCCTTTTTCTCTTCTTTAGAAAGTGTTCTCACCCTAACAGTTAAGCACAGTGTGAAATTCTCACACCCTGGCTTAAGGTAGCCTACGAGAATCAAGAATTCTCACAGGCAAATGTATAGAAAGCCTACGAACCTTCCTCAAAACTGTGATTTTTGGAGAAAAATGAAGGTAAATTTTCTCAGGAAAAGATTCTAATGAAGAGCCTAAGTACACCATCCTTAATACATCATCATGATGACCAAAATCGTGGGTAACAGAATTCCCCCCAAAGTATGAGATTGGAACGAGTGACAGTCGATAGACTTTGTAAGCTGCATGTGTGTGTCAAGAACCATGAGCTCATCTAATCGGAGACCTGCAAACAATCAAGCATCGACAGAGTATCATATATATCAATTCTGAGGTAGGCATTCCCATACTCAGATTACAAAATGATGACATTGTAGACATGGGTCATGGCCACCAATCATACACTGTGGATCCATGCCATCAAAATATAACATAGCCACCTGAATACATTGTGGATCTATGCGAAAAGTTTCAAATCAAGACGACATAGCCACGAAACATACACAATGGATATATGTGTCACAAATTATACATACTCCATAGCAATCTGGATCACAACGATAATATCCAGGGTCTTCAACCTCATCCCCCAAAGTACAAATCTATCCATGTGATTACATGTGTTGAAGTCGAACATGGTAGAAACCACTTGATTACCGGTCAATGATAAAACCGTTAACAAGTGCGAGGGAAATCACCATTAATGTAAATGACTCCAAAGGTACCATAGCACAATCCATCGAATGTGAATAAATGATTTGATGTTGAACATTCGACGGAATCTCTCGATCAAGGGTCAGTGATGTAAACCCATTGTCGAAAGCGAGGAAACTTGCCATTGAGGCATGCAATATCCAAGGTACTAAATAATTTCTAAGTTTTTTATTCTGGATAATGTGTTGAAGTCGAAGGAACAAAACTCATCACAGGAGGGCCTTGATGTATCCCCCATCAATGACACGAAATGAGTAACATAGTTTGAAGGTGAAACAAATCACTTTGCAGATTGAACCGGACACAGGGAAGGTCGACTCGGAGAGAATGGACAACTGCAGATGGCTGACTCAATATAGGTTTTAGGTAGACTTCTCTTGAACATATGAATGACACGACCAATGATTAGGCAGCATAGACTCAAAGATGACACATGGAATGACCTTGTAGCAAATCGAAAAAGAGACAAATGGATTTCCCAAACCAGCTTCAAATGATGAATAGGGGGTGTCATGTTCAAGAGCGACACTTACTGCCAATCAATACAAAAATGAAACATATCCCTTTCCCAAATTTTCCCCCGCCATTTCTGGCAAGTACCTCTTTATTTTTACGCAAGCTTGAAGAGGATCACATATGCTTGTTGATATAAGCTCATCCTTCGGACAAGTCCCTCAGAGTATTTTTAACAAACCCTAAGAAGGAGTGGTTCGGTCCCATTACGGGTCTGTCAATGTTTGTTTAACGAGTCCAGAGATAGTAAACTCGAAGGTTTTTCAAGATTATAGAGTTTGGAAAAACACTTAAAAGAGAACTCTCTTAGTTCCTTTTTCGTAAAATAGTCTGGACGAGACCGAAAAAGAGATAAATTATCGCTCACCAGATGCGTACTTCAAACACTTTAACGAGCGTGAAAATAGCAAGGCCGCTCGACGATCTTTTCACGTTTAGAGAGTTTGAAAAGAGCTTAAAGAAGACTCCAGGGGGGTTCCTTTTTCGTATAACCTTGTTGAGCCCAAAAAAGCGATAAAACTATGCTCGATCACGTTCTCTTGTTTTTATGAGCGTAAGAACGGACAAAAATGATGCTCGAGGTTTTATGTAAAAACCCTAAAAAACAATCAAAATCACGCCATAACGGAGAAAAATATGTCCATATCCTTTTTGTAATCATCGATATTTCACACTTGCAAGTCATTACACTCATTTTTATATTAGTAATTAGGTTTAAACAATAGATAAACATGAAAACCCAAAAATGACATAGTAAAAAGTAATTTAAATGACTAAATACACATTGTTACCATATCATTTCACATTTTCACTATTGAGTTCCAAAAACCCCCATTTTACCCTCCGAATTTGGCGTTGATTTTCGGGAGCTACAAGCGATCATTTGACGAGCCGTTTACAGCATTACGGTAAGCTCTTCTTTCTTGATCTTTTCGTGGTTTAAATTTCTAATTTCATTGGTTAATTTTGTGTATTTTCAAGTGATTTTTGAACCCTACCCACGCGTAGGAATTCTCGCAAGCTGCCCATACGGGGCCTGCGAGAATGATACTTTCTCGCAGGCAAGATTTGAGCCGCCTACGAGGGGTTCGCACTGTGTATAATAAGACACCTGCGAGCAATGCAGAACTCAAATTTTTTTAAATATTTATCCAATGAAAAAGATTTATATCATTAATTCCCTTTGTATGTTTCTTATGCAGGTAAATAGCCACAAACATGGTGCTTGAGCGGCGGGAATGAGAACATGCGGAAGATAACGCAAATGCTGAGAATCATCCTCCCACCATAGCCGCATTAAGATATTGTGGTCTCTTAAAATACTTCCGTATCCCGGGCATGAGAGCCCAAGTCCGATTACTGGAGTATTTAGTCCGAATGTGGGATCCAGACCAACAAGTTTTCATTGTGGGAGATCATACTTTAGCCATTGACATAGAGGATATATACTTCTTGACCGGATTATCCAGACACGGATCTTATGTCAGTCTAACTGACAACAGAGGTGGCGGGTTAAAAATGAGTGAATATTGCAATCAATACTGCGTACCCGAGGCCGAAAGAAAGAAAGGGAAAGTGGCGATTTGGGGAGTAACAGATTTGACTCTTCGCATTATTCTCTTCACGATTACTCGGATGGCTGGGAGTGCTGCTCCACATATGGAATTACAGAGCTATTTCCAGTATGCCATCGAGTGTACCGAGCCCCAGGTATTTAACTGGGCTGATGCAGTGTTGCGCAGTATCAAAAAACAACTAACCAAGTGCAGGCAGGGTGAATTGAAACAATTTGGATATGGATTTTTACTAGTGTCCTTCTTCCTTGAAAGGGTCCCTGTATTCCGACTACAGGCAGAGTGGAACCTATCGGGTCCTAGGGATCCACGTATGCTTAGATGGTGTCGGCTTATGGCCCGACACATGGCAGAACCAATTGTCAAATATGACGATATTTTCTTTGACTGGCTCTGTAACCAGATGCTGATGGTCGATGACTACGCCTATGCTGGGTTGGATTTCCGAGGAGATCCGGATCTGGCACTGCCTGAGGACGCTCAGTGGGGAGACCTCGGTAATAAGTACACACCTTTTCTCTTTTTAAATGTTTTTGAATTTTTATTGTATTAAATGTTTTTGTTTTATATTGATTATCCAAAGACTAACACAAAAAAGTTTATTGATAACACAGATGTTGGACAGTATAGACCTGCTGGCAGTTCTCCTATCCAGAGGCGAGGAGAGGTAGCAGTAGCAGGACCATAGTATGCCGAAGACTATCAGATAGTGGAACATAATTTAGAGGGTCTGACAACAGACATTCCAGATATGACTCTCGAAGCGATTCCACAATGCGATCAACGTCACACTGTAGGAGTATCAGCTGCTATGGGTCGACTTCTCCATAGGGTAGTTAGGGTAGTAGTGTGTTACCGTGAACATCATCCATGACGTCACATTGTAGAAGCTATAAGCTTCCATTTTTGATATTTTGGTCTTCAGACAAACTTTTTGTAAAAAACAACAAACTCTTTTGATCGTTATATATACAGATGGCTTCTACCGGTTTACTTTACATTATGTGAATTTACATGTGTTTGATTTATAAATTGTTCAAATGTCTGTCCAGTACATAATTTTCCAATGCATCTGTTAATGAATTAAGACATCTAGGAATATGCTGATATTCAATGTGATCGAAATATCGTTCCAAGAGGCGAATTCGCAAATACACCCTCAATAAAGTAGGACTTCGAATATAATAGATATTACTTAGCTCTAGAACTACAAGCTGCGAGTCGAGTCGCAAAACCAAGTGACAAATTCTGAGTGAGATAGCATCAACCAATAATTCAATCACGGCGCTATACTCTGCAATGTTATTGGTTGCACGACCAAGACATACATCTTTTAAAGACACAAGTTCGTTTGTTGGGGCATATATTGCCCACACAGCAGAAGCGAGGTTCCGAGTACTACGGCTAGCACCATCAGCGAAGCCAACATAGGGTAGCGAAGACTCCGACATCTGGCAATCAAACACAATGTCTCATAAGGGCAGAGACCAGATAATGTTAAAAGAAAACTAAAGTAACACACGCAAAGTATGATACATAAAATACAAGTATTTGTGCACAAATGACTTATGCATAATACTTCTTCAAGTACAACCCATTTCTGGGTTCACTCAAAGGGACACCATCATAATCAACCAGCTCATACGCTCCTTTATCCAAAACTCGGAAAACAATATAAGGACCTCGCCACATTGGCTCGAACTTCCCAGCTCCTAAGACATCTCGATCCTGTTCATAAAGAAGAACAAGATCATCTTCAGAGAAAACACAAGGCTTAACATGCTTGTCATACTGTGCCTTGACACGTTTCTTCTGGGCTTCTATTATGAGAGTGGTGTCACGTCGAGTCTCATCTAATCGCATCAAATACAACAAACATTCCTCTTCAGCAAAAGTATTGGGTAAGATCTCGACAACTAGCTTCAGAGAAGGTATCTCGCATTCTATTGGAAGAATGGCTTCCATGCCATAGACCAATCGAAAAGGCGTAAACCCCGTAGCAGATTTGACAGATGTTCGATACGCCCACAATGCTGAAAACAACATCGTGTGCCAGCTTGTTTTATGGATTCCTATCATCCATCGAAGCATAGTTATAAGAACTTTGTTTATGGCTTTGACCTGGCCATTAGCTTGTGGATAATAGGGTGTTGAGTTCTCATGACGAAGATCCAACTTTTCTGTAAGTTCAGACATCATAAAATTCCTAAAATGACTACCATGATCAGTAATGATAGCTTGAGGAACACCAAAACGAGCTATGACATGGTTAAAAAGAAACAACGCTAGAGTCTTTCCAGTATTATCGAATGTTGGCATTGCCTCGGCCCATTTTGTAATGTAATCAACATCTACAATGATGTAACCATGCCCCCCGGCCGAGTGAGGGTGACATGTCATGAAATCAATGCCCCATTTCACAAAGGGACCAAATGAGACCACAGGATGTAGAGGAGCAGGATGCGACCGAATTTTCTGAGTGTAGGTCTGGCAGGCATGGAACTTCTGTACGACAGTAATGCAGTCATTGAACAAGGAAGGCCAAAAATATCCTGCGCGTAAGATCTTCTAGGCAGTAGCATACCCAGACATATGACCACCACATGCTCCGGAATGGCAGTCATTCAGAGCTTTCTCGGCTTCATCAAATGTCAGACAATGTCGAAAGACAAAGTCAATTCCTCGACGGTAAAGAGTATCCCCGAGGATGATGTTTTGACATGCTTGATAACGGATGCGACGTCGTTCCGAACTAGATAAAACAGGCCGAAAAGTCTGGGTCTGGAGATATATAATGATATCCCCATACCAAATATCGTCAGTACTAATAAGGAAAAGTGATTCATCGGGCAATGAATCTACTGCTACATTTTCCATGGCAGAGTGAGGAAAATCACATATCAACTCAACAAAAACTAAGGATTTCTTAGACGTGGCACGATCGAATTCCAAGTCAAACTCCTGGAGTATGACAATCCACTTGGAGTATTTTTCCCCCAGCAATTGACGTGTCAAAATATGTTGCATGGGGTTGCAATGAGAAATCATAGTAGTTTTCCTTGAGAGGATATAATGGCGAAAACGTTGAACCACTTGAACTGCAGCCAAGGCCAGTTTCTCAACATGTTGATACTTGATCTCCATGGATGTGAGACTTCGAATCAAGTAATAAATAACATTTTCATCATGCGAATCATCCTCTTGGACCAGAACCATGCCGATGGTATACTCAGAGGCAACAAGATAAAGAAAATAATCACGACTATAATCAGGAGGAAAGAGAAGCGGAGCTCGGGTGAGGGATAGCTTCAAAGCCTCAAAATAATTGTTAGCAATAGTATCCCAAACGAAGTCTAAACCTTTCTTTAGTAGCTGGGTAAAACCACGAGTAATATCGGCGTAATTAGGAATGAAACGATGAAGAAAGTTTGCTTTCCCCTGTAAACTTTGCAACTGACGCAATGTGGAAGGAGGAGGAAGATTAAGAATCACCTCAACCTTAAGTGGATCCACCTTGATCCCTTGACGTGAAACGATGAAACCTCGAAGATGGCCAAATTCTACGCAAAAAACACATTTATGAGGGTTTAAACGAATACGATAGAACCGACAACGAACAAAAATAGCTCGGAGATGAGTGGGGTGATCGAATCGACGTAAAGAGTGAGCTGGTAGATCGTCCAAATAGGGTTGAACGATATGCTTTATACTGTGAAAAGCATAAGACATAGCACGTTGAAACGTTGCGCCAGCATTCTTAAGACCGAAGGGCAGTTTCCTATAGGCAAAAGTACCCCAAGGACAAATAAATGCAGTTTTATGTTGGTCCTCAGGAGCAATGTTAATTTGATTATAGCTGGAGAAACCATCCATGAGCGAGAAGATTTCACTTCCGGCACAGTCATCAACAATCTGGTCGACGAAAGGGGTTGGAAAGTTGTCCTTTGGACATGCTTTGTTAATATCCCTATAATCAACACATACATGAATACTGCCCCCTTTCTTATCAATGGGTACAGGATTGGAAACCCATTCTGTCAGAGCCACGGGGTAAATAAAGCCGGCTTTGAGAAGTTTTTCAACCTCAAGTTTGATAGTTGTTGCTTTATGTGGGTGTACAGGACGTAGGCGCTGCCGGACAGGTTTAGCTCTGGGGTATGTCTTTATCTCATGCACAATAATAGAAGGGTTGATACCGGGCATATCTTCGTAACTCCATGCGAATATATCATGAAATTATTTAAACAGAGATGTATAAGTGACAATTTCCTCTGGAGAACACGAAGCTCCAATATGAACATTTTCAATTATCCCAGGTTTAACGGATATATCAATGGGAATCATGGGAGATATGTTACTGACGTTCTCTTCGGAAAACACATCATGTGTAGATCTGGGAAGGGTCGATATGACCACAACGGTTGACGGAGTCGAAATCTGTTGGTAGTTCTGGAGAGTGTGTTGTTCCAGAAAGAGTATGGAACGATGATGCCCATCGTCCCAAGGAGTGTCTTCCATCACAGACATGATCATCTCGTCAGTAGGAAAAATAACGCGAAAAGGATCAGGAGACAACTCATCAAGAGAATATCTAGAAGGTGTTGCCGATTGAATGGCATGATAAGATGACTCAACCGGACTTAACGACATGACGTCGCCGAAACGAGCATGATCTCCAGGGTCAGGGACTATCCAAGGGTCATGTGACGTAGGAATTTCATGAGGTACAGTGGAGATCATATTGATAGAAGAAACTGACAGGCATGGAATATCGGGCGGTGGAATGGGAAAGGTACCCATTAACGAGGAATCCTTTAAAAGGCCTACCCTGAAATTCTCATAACCCGACGGGGTTTTAGCTATAAATGACATGTTGCTAGTACGAGTATCGGAATTGAAAAAGGCAAGTTGGTCAACTGTAACAACCTTTCCCTGATGAGGAAAACGTACCACATGGAAAAGTGTTGACACAACAATGTGCATGGAATCAATCCAGCTACGACCAAGTAGAAGATTATAATCTAGGGGAGCATCGAAAACTTCCACTTCAACTTGGACTGTCTTACCTTCTAGAGTAACGGGCAACGATGGAAGAACACCGTAAGGCTTAAAACCAGAGCCATTAAAGGCTTTCAGAGTATTTTGTGATTCATTTAAAGGAGGAGAGCCAATGGCTTTCCAACAATCAAGAGACATTACGCACGTAGAGGCACCCTCATCAACAACAGTTCGGCAAATGTTCTTGTCAGAGACAACAACTTGAATTTGAAACGCAAGCTGAGGGGGTAACCTTGGAATGTGATCTTCCAAGTCAAAGACTATTAAATTCGTATCTGTTGGTTCAATTCCACCTATAGCTTTCAACAGAGCCTTCCGTTGTGCAGGACAAGACTGAAGGACTTCAAGGGCTGACATCGTTGAAGGTGCCTGGGCCAGATCTTCCACAATGCTGTAGTTCTGGGCCACACGGGCATGAGGATTGAAAGCCGACTTACGAACAACACCTTTAGGGGGTCGGATGAATGTATCAAGGCTCAGTCTTTCGAGATGAAGAGGACCATTCGTAGGTGGATTCGGTGGAGAGGGTTGTACCAAAGCAGGAGGTAAATCGTCAACCTTCTCCTTAGATGGAGAATAATCTTTGGCTCTAGTTGCGATTGCAATGTCGTTCTTCTTAGAATCACTAGTGCACATCAAAACATATGATGTCGTAGAAGTAGATGGTTGGTCATGGATGACCAACTGAGCCTGTTGTTGAGACGGGAAGGGTTGGGACAAGACCGCCGACGGAGGTGGTTTTAGTGTTCCTTGAAGGAGCTTGGTAACTTCGGCACATCGAGGAAAATCCTTCGTATAGTGATCGTCACCACAAATAAGGCAAGGGTAGCGTGGTTTGCGCTTATCCCGATCTTCAACAGGATCATTTTTAGTTTGTTCTGTTGGATTATTATTCTTTCCCTCCTTATTCTTGCCTCTCCCCTTTTTGGATTTACCTTTACCGGTCGGGGTAGATTGAAAAACGTTCACCACAGAGGTTTTACCGGTGGGAGTGGCAGGAGATGGAGCATTTTGAACATTAGAAGATGTATATTTAGGGGTCGTATTTGAAATAGAATGTGAGTGGGTATGGGTAGTACCAATCACACCATCAGCTGCATGCGAAGCAACTGGAGTAGTCGAAGTGCTGGAAGTACCAAGACGGGGTAGTTCAGGTAGAAAATCGTAAAGTGTTCCCGTTTGCGAATAAATGAGATCAAGATATTGGGCACGCCTTATAGCCTACTCCTCCGTAACAACACCACCCATAGCAATGTCCTTACCAATTTCGTTCACAAAGGATTTCGTGAACCATTCGGCCAATAGTTGATCAGGGTAAAATCATGAAGCTGGGTAACACTTTCTTGACAATCAGGTCTCCAAAATTTTTAGCGGCAATTTTTCGGCCGAACAAATATTACTTTCGGCCGAAATATTATTCGGCCGAAAATTTTCACGTCAAATTTAACGGTGCCGTCAAAATTCGTGTACAATGTTTTTTGAATGAATTATTTTCCCGCGGTAAGAATATTTNGGCCGAAATACTTTTCGGCCGAAACGTTTATTTTTTAACGGATTCCGTTAAAAACTAGGTTTCGGCTGAAAGAATATTTCGGCCGAAAACGTGAAAATGGGACTGTTTGCAGGAAACTGCAAATTCTCTCCATCTTACTTCATCTTTGGAGGTAGCGGACTCCTACAAATACTCAGAATTTA
>ML817415.1:0-60240 GCA_009831015.1 Picea engelmannii | reverse complement strand
TTCACAAGTTTTGTTTTTAATGTAAAGTGAAATTCTAAATAAAAAAAATACTTTTATATGTCGGAAGTTGAATAACTTGTGAAAATACAGTTTTTTTTGTCATAAAACAAGCAAAAGTGTAACCCACCTTCATGATTTCACCCATCAGGGAGTTCAAGTTTGATGAGATGTCGTCTCCGTCTCCACTCATGTATATGATCCGAGATGTGAGTGCCTTTAGTTTGTTTAAAAGAAGTTAAGATCTCAGTCCCTGTATCATAACGGATCAACAACTGGTAATGTGTAAGAAAATCCATAGCAAGGGTGTTAAAATCGGAGAAGAAACCTCATGGCAATTCAATATACCACTTCGCAGCAGACCTTGTAAGGGTTCGTTGAAAAAGACGTAGGCGAATAGAGTCATCCATCAAAGAGTTGGATGAACACCATAGATGAAAGGTCATCACGTGATTTTTCGGGTCCTCTCCCACTTTACCATCGAATTTAGGAATATCGGATGGAAGCTTGGCTGGAATAACGGGCCATTGGGGAGAGTGACGAATAGGATCATTGAGAATCCTAGACAAATCTGGAAAATCCAAAGTAGCAAGAAAAGGTAACTGTCGATTAACTTGAGGGTACTGGTGACTTTGGGGTGGAAGCCCTGTTGGTAAACCAGTAGGACTGTAAGCAGTCTGCCCATATTGGGAAGACCCTGGCTGATTCGATAGTGGTTGGTGAGGATAGTAATTCCAAGGATGGTAACCTTGTGTTTGAGTAGGGATCTAAGGTTGAGTAGTATGAACCTGACCCCAAATAGGATTAGGTATACCTGGATAGGGTTGGCCTATAGTAGGGACAACTTTCTGCCCCCCAACATTTTGAGGAAAGTTTTGTAAAATCTGATTCCAATACTGGGCCAATTCAGGAGGTATGTTTTGTCCAAAAGGCGAGGTTGGTCCCCCTATCGTAGGTTGTGTGCCAAATGAAGGTTGTGTAGTAATTGGATTTTGACCAATAATAGGAAATTGAATCGTACCACCTTGTCCACCAACAGGAATATGCACATTTGGTGCCACGGTCGGGACAGTGCCACTAGGATTAGGATTGCCAGAAGGAAAAAATTGAGGAGGGAGTGTCGGAATAAAACTAGGAATATGATGCCCAGAAGGACCCCTAGGAGTACCAGATGGGGTTTGTGGAGGTGTTGGAACAACAATATTCAACAAAGCATTCAACGCATGATATCTTGGTGGTAATGTCGGAATGATATCAGACATTCGCTGGGTATTGATAGGAGCAAGAGTAGTTGCAGTAATTTCGGTTTGGACACTCGTAGCATTTGTGAGATGGGCCATCTAGGGAGGAAGAAAAAAACAATAAGTGGTAGTCTCTGGTGTAGTTTCTTCCTCAGGAGACACCGGAGGGTTGATTTCGTAGACGGTAGGTGCCTCAGTACCAAAAAGGACTCGTCGGAAATCACCTGACCAAAAAGGATCTTGGCCTACAACACCGGGAGAAGGCCCAACGGTTGATTCGGAAGATGTAACAACGACTTCGTCAGAAGAATTTAATCGCACAAAAGGTCGTTCACCACGGTGAATGCGATAGTCCTCTCTAGTATTGGTGACTCGAAAATCTTCTAGAGAGTCAGTTCGTTCTACCTGTGGAGGTGGTGTAGTGACAACTGGAACGTCACTTGTTTCCCCATGTGGTGGAGTAACCACTGGGACTTCAATCTGATGGGGAGAACCCTCAGGTGTACCGGTAGGTGAAGGTTGAGAATCGTGTAGATTCTCTGGAGATAAACCTTTCATTCTACTTGAACGTCATGGGGGAGAAATTGTAAAGAAGTGACAAGCTCCGCGAAAAATTCTTAAGGTTAACTGTGAGAAACAAACAACACACACTAGTAAACAAAATCTAGGAGACAATCACCAGGCAAACAAAACCTTCTAATATCGAAGCCACTAGTTGGTGATGAAATCCAACGTTGCAACAACGAGACGAGAAGGGGCGGGGCTAGGATGGAAAAGTTACGTTGACGATCTGCTTAACGGACTTACACCCTGGTGCAAGCTCCCACACATAATCGTGGGTATACCCTCCAAGGAGCCTGAGTGAGTTTGATCAACATCAATTCCAGGTACCGTGAAGACTTTCCCCTTCACAGTCACCTTGGGTAAGAACCTAGAGAGATAGGCCACTAAGGTCACCACAAACAACAGTAAAACCTGGGGGAACAGTCGTCAGTCTGATCCACATGCAAGGGCAAGGTATCTAGCCCGAAATCAACTCAAAGGCTTCCACTCATAATTGTGGGTATACCTCGGAGTGACCCCCGTAATACATGCAATATCTACACTGATGTCAACAAAGCAGGGTGAGTAACTCTGCCAACACCAATGCGACCTAGTGCTTGACCCTTGTGTTAGAAGGGCTTCCCAGGACAACATGTTGCAAATGGATTTTAACACTCCCTAACTCAAGATGCTATTGTGTGTTTTGAGCTTTTGGAGAGTGTATCTCTCTTCCTACTCCAAAGCACTAGCCTAACTAAATGTTGGTGTAAAAGAGCCCTAGAAAAGAGTTATTAGATAAATTTTAAGATTACACAATGTTTTTAAGTGTTGTTGTTTACTCAAAGGTAACGAAAATGAAACTCATGTGTGTATGACTCTGACCCAAATAGTGCAAGAATGAAAATGAAATGTATCACTTTCCTTTCAATGAATCGTATATATGGGAGAGAGTAGTTTTCCAAATCAACCACGAACTATATGCAAAATTTCCTTTTTCCAATATCAATACGAACAATCATTCATCAAATGACTAATCTCAATGTTTCTCTTTTTCAATACTTCAACAATCTCTATAATTCGATTTTCAAGGTTTTGTAAATGACAAAAACAATTTGATGAAAGAAAACTTTGTGTTCACTTTTCAAAAAGAACTCGCACTATATTGATGAGAGAGAAGAAAATCAAATCATAAAGAATCAAACAATAACAACCCAATCAACTCTTTCAACGAAAGTAAAAACAAAGAACAAACTAAATATTCTTCTCAATGCAAATGGAAATGTGCTTTCAAACCATAAACAAATGAGAAAATCAAGTAAACTTAATTCTCAACCAATCACTGGATCCCAACAAATCTAACACATTCAGAATTTGAAGTCAGAGAGAATGGTTTGGCCAGAAGAGTCGAGAAATGAAAATCAAGCCACAAATGACAAGAAAAGCCTAGAAACCCTAAGACTATTCTTACATGAAAACTGAAGCAAAAAAAGTATCAATCAACAGTCCAAGAAACCAATGAGAGGTATTCCAACAAGTCTGAGTAGTTGAAAAAAACCAAAACTCAATTTCAAAATTTTGAAAAATCTTGTTCGCAGGTGAGCAGTATTACACAGCGTGAGAATCATAGATTCTCGCAGGTAACCTTTGAGCAAGGTGCGAACACCTTACACTGGACCCTATGAGCAGGGTGCGAACTACACCAGTTCTCGCAGGCTGCAGTGAGACGCAGTGCGAGAATTCCTAAACTTAGTCAAAAAATTGAAAAATGAAGCAAATTTCAAAAAGGCTTCTGGACCCAGACTGTCTATCAGGATATCCTGAAGACTCAGAGACTGATAGGACAGGAGAAAAATGAAATCAAAGAAAATGGCCATAGAAAAATAAAAAAATCCACCCAAAAATGGGATTGATCCCCAACAGAGTTGCCAATTTTGTTATAGGATAAATCCGTAAGTGCAGACACAAACCGATCTCCCTAGATCCACCTGGATCTAGAACAAAATAGGACAGAATGATACTCTTTCCCTAGATTTAGATTATTGAATGTACTAGGAGGCAAGAATCATGAGCATACCTTATGATCTCTTCCTTCGGTCTTTATTGTACCAGCTTCGCTCCGATGCTCTTATGCAGTCACGATCAAGACAATACAAACCAATCGAAGTGAAGTAAAGACATTCTATTCAATAATTAATCTATGCATATGATCAAGGAGTTATGCAATAAAGTACAATTCACTTTATGGGAAAGGGGCGCATTGCTGTATTATATTGATAGAAAGTAAAACTTACAACCAGAGCCTTGATGTCGAAAGCCTCCTTTCGATGACCCTTAGCTCTGACACACACACTTGCTCACTTGCATGAAGAGGATCAACCACTTTTGATAACCCTGCTGGAGTTATTAGCTGCTGTAGCATCAATCCTTCATACAATCTTTCACTTAATTCTCCAATGTCTCTCTTGCTTGTTTGCTTCTAACCTTTTCCATGATAATCCTCTCAATATATAGGAGGAAATGATTAAGTTACTTTGATAAGAATGATCCCAAGATATCAGGAAAGCCAGTACTTAGATAACCATTTGAATGCCATCTCATCATTCTAGAGATTCCCTTCTAGAAGCTTCAAGAATTCTCCTTTTTCTCTTCTTTAGAAAGTGTTCGCACCCTAACAGTTAGGCACAGTGCGAACTTCTCGCACCTAGGCTTAAGGTAGCTTGCGAGAATCAAGAATTCTCGCAGGCAAATGTATAGACAGCTTGCGAACCTTCCTCAAAACTGTGATTTTTGGAGAAAAATGAAGGTAACTTTTCTTAGGAAAAGATTCTAATGAAGAGCCTGAGTACACCATCCTTAATACATCATCATGATGACCAAAATCATGGGTAACACATAGTATGCTGATAGGTTCAACACCATTTTCTTGGAACAAAACGTTTGGTAAAAACACCTTCTCGTCAGCCGCTTTCTCGACTGGGGAAAACCCCATTTTTGGACAATCTACTCCTATGCAAGGTACTATTCCTACACAGGGGGAAAACCTAGCAGTACCTTGGAATTTAGGGCAAGGATCCATTCCCTCCTCCAGAATGCCGATCTGGGGTAATTCTTTCCACAATCAATGGAACCCCGGACAAACTACTATGCCTCTCCCCACGAGAACGACATGGGGTAATCCTTCCCAAAGTCCTTCGAATACAATGCATGCCCAACCATCTATGTCCTATTTGGGAAATCATCCAATGATGTCTCCACATATGCAAAATCCTTACGCTAGCCAGGGCCATGGTTTCTACCAGAATCCGGGTCAACAACCAAACTTTTCCTGGCAACCTGGTGCCAGTCAAACTCCAGGACCCTTTTTCCCAGGTTATCAACAACAACCTAAACTACCGTTCCTGGCTACTTTACACTTGCCAAATTTGACAAGGTTGTTGAATGACCTTATTTTTCACGATCCACGTTGGCCTCCTATGCCAACAAAGTTGCCTTCGGACATTCCAAAGTTCGAAGCCAAGCCTAATGAAGATCCAGGTGATCATGTGACTACCTTCCATCTTTGGTGCTCAACTAACTCATTGAAAGATGACTCCGTACAGTTGTGATTGTTTCAATGTACTCTCATTGGGAGTTCCACGAAATGGTACATTGAGCTCGATCTCTCAAGATACTCTTCTTTTGGCGAACTGGCGATGGATTTGTTTAACCATTTCTAGTTACCTGTGAGACACGACACTGGCACAGAGTTGCTCGCTAATTTTGAACAAACAACAGTGGACCATATCTCTGATCACATCCGAGAATGGAGATACCGAAAGAGTTTAATCATGGTACCAGTCCCACCAGCATTCCTGCTTGAGTGGTTCCTTAAGTCTTTGGTCATGCAATTATCCAAAGACATCGCGACGTCAGGAGTTTTCTCCGAAGAAGACGCCATCATGAGGGCTCAACAGTTTGAGCTCATCTATTCTCAGTATGGTTTATTATACAACATCTTTCCAGATGCGCCATGTTCAATACTAGATAAAACTAGACAGAGAGCTAGACCACATGCCGATGGTATTGTTGATTCTGCACAAACAAAGCCCGCTAAGCAATTGATAAAGCAATTGCAATAGTTATCCATACAACACACAACGGCCAACCAAACTACTGCTTTGGCTTCTCCCCCTACCAAAACGTTGGAAGTACACACTATGCAGTCGACTAACCCAAAGGCCACCCAACAGCCTGACCTGAAGGGAAGAAAAAATAATGAAAGAAGGGTAAGGGGGATAAAAAACCCAATGATAATGCTAGCGGGGACAACACTGAAAAATGGAAGGTGAGGTATCCATGCAACTTGTGCACGGAAGACCACCTGACCCATCTATGTCCTCGACTTGCAGAGGCCCAAAAATTTGTCACGCTGCAACAATAGGCGGTGTTGACTAACCCATTTCAACATGGGAAAAATCTAACTCAATCCTCTGCAAGCATGGAAGGGGGTAGCCAAGAAACCTGCCCGCCTCCGAACAACCCCTCATCCGCGAACGCATATATGGTTAGGGGTGATGGTTTCATATCGACTAGAGCACATGATTATAGTAAACCAAGCACTTCTGAGAAGGGTAAAGAAGCTGACCTCCCATATCTTCCTCTACAGATTGAGAAGGCGTTGGGAGAAACAGTGACACGCATTCCAAAAGGTGCATTTAAAAAAGATTCTCATAACCCCAACACAAGGGCTGCCCATAACTACTCTGTGGTGGAAGATTTATCACAAACCCCTTGTGCGATGTCTACTTTGGAGGTCCTCCAAAGCTGCCCTGCTCAGAAGAAAGCCTTGTTAACCGCATTGGGCTCTACTGAGACTTGTAATATGGGTACCATCATGTTAGATACAACCGACTTGAAACCTTGTCTGCCTTACCACATAGCATTTCAGATAGTAGTGTCTTACCCCACGAAAATTTTTACATGGAATATCTTTTGCACGGTGGTCGACGACGGTGCCTCGACATGCGTTATGTCATTGGCATGTTGGAAGGCCATTGGCCAACTTGTTTTGTCTCCATCACCTACTCTCCTCACTGCTTTCGACGGTCATTCGTTCTGACCACATGGCATAGTTCCTTCTTTCCCCGTGCAATTAGGAGGGAAAATCATGTGTGTCGAAGTAGAGGTAGTCGATGCTCCCCTCGACTATAACCTCTTGTTAGGATGGAGTTGGACTTATGCTATGCAAGATGTGGTTTCTACAGTTTTATGGGTCTTGTTATTTCCACATGAGGGTCAGATAGTGACCATCGATCAATTGTCTTTCTCCAGACCTGACCCAGCTTTGGGGGCATCCACGGTCTCGATGATTGATAATCCTCAACCAAGTGTCATCAACGTAGGGGTTGGTTTGTGCCCATCTTTGATGGGGACCTTTGATTACCTTCCCCCTCAAGGTGATATCAAGTTTATATCCAATCACCATAAGGTTGAGATTTTTCAAATTTCGTCGTTCCGCACGACTTACTTAGAGGATCCATGGATACTTCCTTCCCCATCGACCATGATGGATGAGACAGGGAACCCAGGCATGTCCATGCCCTTGTCTGCCGCTGAAGTAGTGTACTCTTTAGTCTAGCAAGATTCAGCTAACACTGATACGACTCCTGCACAAAAGTTAGATCCACTTCTAGAGCCTATTTGGGCTCAGGGTTCTCTCGCTAACATCGATTCGTTAGACTTAGTCTTGCCTTCTGATGAAGTAGTAATCAAAGCAATGACTAGTTTGGACAAACCTTGGGAAAATCTTCATCACAGATCGTATTTTCTCCCAGAGTTAAGCCGAATCGAAGCAGGACAATTCACCGTGACCATGACGGGAGATCAGTCATGTCCTATTAATATCTTAGCTACACATGAAATTTACGCTAAGGGAAATATGGCAACTATCGCTGAAACTATACCAATCAACATCTCCTAAAACCCTAGCATCGTGGAGAACATCTTCATCGGAGCGGATTTCTCCCTCGAAGAGATTCAACTCTACATGGATCTTGTCAAAGAATTCCACGACGTTTTTGCCTGGTCTTATGAGGAAATGCCAGGTATCGATCCAAAAATAGTTGAACATGAAATCACAAAGTATCTTGATGCCAAGCCTATTCGAGAGAAACTTCATCCAGTTAATTCCAAGAAAGAAGCAACCATCAAGATTGAGGTTGAGAAATTGCTAAAAGCAAGTTTTATCTATCCTATCCATTTGACTCAATGGGTGTCAAATCCTATGCTGGTCAATAAAAAACAAGGCACGATTCGTGTATGTACCGAATTCCATGATTTGAACAAGGCATGTCCCAAAGATAATTTTTCAACACCATTCATTGACCAGATCATTGATGAATGTGCTGGTTGTGAAGCCTCTTCTTTCATGGACGGTTTTTCGGGATATAATCAAATCCAAATCAAACCCGAATACCAACACAAAACGACATTCATTTGTCCTTGGGGTACATTCACATATAAATGCTGGAGCCACCTTCCAGTGGGCCATGTCTTTTGTTTTTCATGATCTCAAGCATATAGTCGAGGCCTATCTAGATGATTTAGCATCACGATCTCGCAAGAGAACGGATCATACCACACACCTTAGACTAATCTTCAAATGCTGTCACTACTTTAGGATTCACTTGAATCCAAACAAGTGCAACTTTTGTGTAACGTCAGGACGTTTGTTAGGTTTCATTGTATCAACAATAGGGATCATGGTCAATTCTCTCAAGGTGGAGGCAATAATTCAGTTTGCCCCCCCATGCACAATCCTTCAGCTTCAAAGTCTACAAGGCAAGGCGAACTTTTTATGACGCTTCATCGCCAACTATGCCGAAATTACCAAGGGCTTTATGCACTTACTGAAGAAAGACGTTCCTTTTTACTGGGACGATGCCTCTCAATGCTCTTTCGATGCATTAAAACACGCCCTCACAACTAGACCTCTGCTACGGCCACCTAACTATAACAAGGATTTATTATTATATCTGGTTGCCGCAGAGTCAACCATTGGCATGGTTTCAGTTCAGGAAGATGATTTGTTCTCAGAATACGTGATCTATTACTTGAGATGAGGCCTCATAGGACCAGAACTCAATTATTCTCATATCGAAAAACTTGAGTTGGCGGCAGTTCATGCTGTTCAACGGTTCCGTCATTATGTTCTGTTTCGCAAGACCACCGTCATTGCTGTCGTGAATCCATTCTAGTACATGTTGACATGACAGGTTATAGGCAGAAAAATCAGTAGATGGATAGTCATCCTCCATGAATTTGACTTAGACTTCGTTTCAGTGAAGTCCAAAAAGTCTTTGGTCTTCGCAGAGCTTATTTCGGAACTTCCGGTTGAGTCAGGTGACGTTGTGCCTGAAGAATTGCCTATTTGGGGAGATATGTTTTTGATCACATATTCATATCCCTGGTACAGAGATATACTTATCTATCTATAGACTTTGAAGTGCCCCACTTTTTCTTCTCGTGATGAGCGTCGACGTATACGCCATCAGGCTAATAATTATCTCATGCTTGATGATACATTGTATCAGAGAGGTGTAGATTGCATCTTACATCGATGTCTCACACATGAGGAGGCAATCATCATGCTCAATGATTTCCATACTGGAGCTTGTGGCGGTCATTTGTCTGGGTTGGAAACAACCCAAAAGATTCTACGAGCAGGTTACTTCTGGCTGACACTTATCAAAGATTGTATAGAATCGGTCAAGAAGTGCCATCCGTGCCAAATCTTCTCTTAGAAGATGAGGGCACATCCTGCTCCCATGTTTCCTTACATCATAGTTGGTCCCTTCACCAAGTGGGGGATTGATTACACTACTTGAAACCCCCCTTCAGCAAGGGAGCACCGCTATATCATCGTAATTTTATACTACTTCACGAAGTGGGCTGAAGCTATGCCAACATTTAAAGATGATGGAGAGACTGCAACTCTCTTCTTATTCAACTAGATCATAGCAAGGTTCGGCGTCCTGAGAGAGATTGTTACTGACCATGGCAGTCACTTTCAGAACCAAATGATGACCGAATTAACCTCAAATCTTGGGTTACGACAAGAGAATTCATCACCCTACTACCCCCAAGCCAATGGGCAGGTGGAAGATGTAAAAAAAACTCTTAAGACTATTCTACAATGAACTGTCAACTCAGTCAAGTCAAATTGGCATTTGATTTTATACTTGAAATTATGAGCTTACCGAACATCTGTTAAGACTGCAACTGGTTTCTCACCTTTTCAACTCGTTTACGGGATGGAGGCAGTCTTGCCCATCGAATGTCAGATCCCATCTTTAAAATTGGCAGTAAAATTATTGCCAGACACTTCTCCACTTGAAGAACGGTTAGTACACCTTGAGCAGCTGAATGAGCAACATCGTGATGCAGCCCTGGCCAACGAGGCTCACAAACATAAGGTCAAGTGTCAGTATGATAGGTCCGTTCATCCTCGGATTTTCTCTGAAGGTGACCTTGTCCTGGTCTATGACCAAGATAAGAACCCCCTGGGGGTAGGAAAATTCAAACCCATGTGGTTCAGACCTTTCATCATAAAAGAGGTATTAACAAAGGGCGCTTATCTTCTGGTTGATTTTGAAGGGAATTCTTTAGCGGAGCCTAGAAATGGGCTCTACCTCAAGAAGTATTACTCATAGGCAAGTCACTGTGGGTAGCTTTTTGTAACATATGTATAGTCTTTGTACTATTACTTTTTAGTTTCTTTTAAGTGTTATGGACGTGTCATTGATGTTATCTTTCATCAATATGGCAGATGTCAAGTGATTCCGAGGTGTTCATTGGGTATGCAGATGGTGCTAGTCGGCACACTTGGAGGCTTGCCTCCGCAGCTTGGGTAATCTTTACACCTCAAGGCCAGTTATTATATTCCGGAGGTATATGCTTAGGTGACACCACAAATAATGTCGCCAAGTATAGTGCAATTATTGAGTTTCTTCGTGACACCTTGTCATTGGGTATCTCTCATCTCCGAGTCTATCTCGATGCTCAACTAGTTGTGTCACAACTAAACAGAGTATATCGGGTTCATGATCCAACCTTACACTGACGATTCCTTACGATACATCTCTTAGAATGAAACTTTGATTATATTACATATTTTCATGTTCCTAGGAGATTAACCCAAATTACAGATACTCTAGCTAATCAAATTTTAGATTGGCATATTGCACACATATGAAAGAACATTGACATAAGCATGTAAATACATTTTTTCACACGTGATCCATAAGACACAAAATATCAAAAAACCACATATAACATCATAAGGTAACTAGAGTACATAGATGGATGCAAGCACCTCAAAAATAGGACCAATAACGAGTCATAGGGCTTATGCCCTCAAAAAATATATACAAGTAGTGCTCATAGAATGTAAAAAGTCTAAATAGGTTCAGGGCCTATGGGCCTTTTTATAATAGTCCACATCATGGGATAAACACCTAAACAGTTGGACCCAGGTCTGAGGTGCCCCCACTACATGAGGCTGCATGGATGGCGGCAGGTCCTCTATCTCCGCCATCGAGACTATGCGAGTGAGTGCAATAAAGTTCCCCTTAACTCATCTAAGTACCCTCTGAGGCTCCCTGGCTGGGAGGTTCCCTACTACTGTTGGTCCCCCAGTGGCGACAGCTGCAGCTTCTGGCCAAGGATGACACATGTTCTGTGCATAATCGGTAGGTTGCATGGGTCCCACATCTGTATGAAACAAACGTATATCCATCAAATACTCTGGCATATAAAAAAAATGATATATATATCAAAAACGACATAAAAATTATATATACAACAAAAAAAAAAAACCACAAAGGTGGAGACTTACCCATTTCCCCTTGTTCCTCACCAGGAGGCACGGGTATCTCAAGATCTCTAGAAAAGTCTATCCCTGCATATGGGTAATCCTCGATCACAGGGATTTTCCATGACAGCCACGCAAAACAGTCATCATCGAAGGACTCATTAGTCCTTCCACCACCCTGTCACGATAGTAATACTTCCCATATACATATAGCAGGAAAAGAGGCCTGGTGTCCTCGTATCACTTCCCGAGGACTAAAGCTCAGAACTCTCTCAAAGAAGAATGAACACAAAATCATCCTGAACCCGAAGTTCCTCTGTGTCTACTGCCGACAATCTGTCAATTGCCTCTTCATACACTCCAGTAGTGTGGTACTCCAGTCAAAAATTTGTGCATTCAAGAACTGGATAACACAGTTCATCTGTGCGTGAGACGCCTGATGCAAGGCTGTTGAACCGGTAAACCGCCCAATAAGTAGTAATATCACTTGCAGTGATAGGTCAGTGATCTTACTTATGGGCACCTGGGAGCTCAAACAGTTCATCCCAGCCTCACAGTGAAGGGATATCAGTTCCAATATGTTAAGTGGCCTCGCTAGAAACGTCCTGAAATTGACTGGTTCCCCTCTCCTTGAGAGGCCAGTCAAAAAATAGATATCCTCGGTGGTGGGCACTAGTGATTTCACCTCTAGCATAAAGGCCTCTGCATCAGGGTGCCAATAGTCAACCAAGGCATTCAGTAGCCTCGGTTGTGCTCGCATAAATGGACACAGTAAGAACTTAAGCAAACCACATTACATCAATGTGGCCACGACATTCGGATCTCCCGCAACCAACTCACTAATTGCTTCATGCTCCCTTTCCCTCCAGTGGACATACATCCTGCCAACACAACAAAGTTCAGGAGGTTTAGTAAGGGATGTTTGGTTCTTTTTTCTTTAAAAGGGGGTTCCATGCATGCTGTCTAAGTGACAGTCACGTGTACACGTGGGCAGGCTTTACTCTGCCCGAGTGTATAGGTGGCCTATCTAGAGACAGTCTGCGTGGACCTAGGGCCAACCTTTTAAAGGTCGACGCCCACCCAAAAAATAAAATCAAAAGCAAAATTGAAGAATTGAATAGCTAGATAGGGGAGTTTGTACTTACTTGGTCCAAGTGGAAGTTTGTTTCATCCACTGTAGCTCCCGGAATCACCGTTTTTATCAAAGGGGTTCTTTTGGCTCCAGAGTCAATTTCCAAATCAGCAATGGTGATAATGAGCTACAAGCTTCTATTTATAGACTTTTTGGCCTCTTTTTGTCACTTTTTGGGCCTCCCTTATCATTTTATTTATACCAAAAACCATTTAGAGTGATTCAAGAGTTATATGGGAGGGATTTGATCAGGTATTGGGACACTTTTTTTGAGTTTTGAGGAAATTTTGACGGTCCATGAAATTTTTTCCAGGAATCAACTTGAGCATATAGGTTAGGTTATTACCCCGACGTTTGTGTCTCATTGTCTTTTTCCTCTACCATAGGATCAATCCCATCAGGTTGTGACATAGAACCATCATATTTTCTTTAGAAGTGTCGCAACTTGGCAGTAGAGCTTACCAGAACATGGATTCCCTAGGTAGGTTGTGGTTGCATTATGGTGTCCATGCCATCTCTAAAACACTGTAGGCTCGAGAGTCCTTATAGTCTTTCCTGAATATGAGTTTGAGCCTCATTTGCATGATTCTTCTTCACTCTTGATCTCACCCTCAGGACTCCCAAAAAATAACGGGTCTCCTTTTAAGCCTTTTTCAGACCCTCTAAACATGAAAATATTGCCGAGCGATCTTGTGGCCTTTCACGCTCGTTAAACTGAAATTTGAAGTCACGTCTATCCGACGGTAGTTTACCCCTTTTTCGGTCTAGACGGTCAACTGTACGAACAAAGGTATACTCTATGGAACTTCCATTCTATAGAAGAGTACTCTCAGGTATAATTTTATCCCTTTTTCGGTACTGAGGGACTAAACTTACGAAAAAGAAACCCCCATGGAGTCCATAGTTAAGCTCTTTTCAGACTCCCTAAAATTGAAAAGATTGCCGAGTGACCTTATTCTTTCACACTCGTTAAATTGGTCCAGAAGAAAATTCCTGATGGAGTCTATAGTTAATCTTTTTTTAGACTCCTTAAAAATGAAAAAATAGCCGAGTGATCTTGTCCTTGTCACACTCGTTAAAATGGTTTTGAATCGACGTCTAATCGGTGCTAGTTTACCCTTTTTTCGAACCGACTAGACTATCTTCGAAAAAGGTACCCCAATGGAGTCTCCTATGTTTTTTCAGACTCTCTAAATATGAAAAACCACCGAGCTTACCTTCCCTGGGCTCGTTAAACTTACATCGAAGGAAGTTACCATTGTGTGTTTTGTTAATCACGTTTGCATACCTTCTACGCTAGCCTTGTAACAGTTTGCTTCTGCGTCTTAACACCTTTGGCCTCCAAAGGATTTTTCTTGAGTATCATTTTACTAGAACATTAGTCTTGTCCTTGTGCCTTGAGCTTGTATGTTTGCAACACTCGTTCCTCCATTGTAACATAATATTCCCTTATTATTTTCCCCAAAATTATTGAAAAAGACAAAAAAAAAAATATCAAATATACCCCAAAAAGAGGAAGGGAAAAGTATTTTCTTTATTGGAAGCATAATGAGTCACCCTTGGATAAAGCACATCTGGCCATTTGTTCACCAGACTATGGGATGTAGTACAACCTTAGGAATCTTTTTCTCGCTATATAGAGTTGTTTCCTCCACCGTTTGGTTATCCTACCAAACATATGGAGAGTTTGCGTTGCCTCCTGCTTCGTAGACTTATGATTAACATACATGTTGCCTGAGTCTCATCATTTGTCGTGCTATTATCCAAGGGAAGTTTATCACCAAGCTTGAGTTGTCCCCTCTGCAATATGTCTCTTGTCCTCATGCCCAACTATCCTGAAACATCCAATCAAGTCCTTGTTCGAAATCACTGAAGCCTTCAGTCTGATCATCAAGATTATCAAGTCCATGACCGATGAGCCATCGAAGACCTCTGGGTAGTGCAGTCGTACACTCATATTACACTCCTACCCGAGTTTTGAATATTTTGAAGTTGTTGCTCGAGCTCTGAAGATCTCATCTCCAACCATCAAGCTGAATCAACTTCTAGAAGATGGATACTATATATATATATATATATATATATATATATATATATATATATATTTATGATTTTGAGATGTAGCTCCACTGTGTATTGTTCGTGGCTACTCTTTATAGTTATTTGACATGGATCTACATTGTATTTTCTTGGTAGCCATGGTTCTATTTTATCCCAAGCATGGGTATGCCTGCCTCAGTGAGACATTTGATATTTTGCAGATGACACCTCCCGGTTCCTGGTCCTTGGGCTCAATCATTTGGAACATCAGTAAATATTGGTAATGTATTTCGGTCATCAGATGCTCTTCTGACCTCACACATTAGGGGGCATCTATTATAACCCTAAATTTCACCACACATGCTTACCTGGCATTAGGCCAACTCATATCCCTTCTTTGCCAAAACATTGCTGAACAACTCTTTGAAAATCCTCTTATATAAAGGCCCAGGCGCCCTAATCCATTACTGCACGCGTGTACACGCTGGATGACCCAAAATAGCCCACATGGACTGACCAAAGCATGAAAAAATGAAAGTTTTCGATGGAATAAAAAGCTATGGGTGAGTTAACTGAAACTCCCAGCCATGCATGGCTGAGGGTTCATCCAAATACCTAGCTCCTTCTAGCCTATAAAAGAAGGGGTAGGGGTCCCATTTGGAAAGAGGAAAAATATAGCAAAGAAACTCTACCCATTTACGTATTCCCATTGTCCCAACCCTTTAGCCTTTCCTTGTGCCAAAGGAGATTTAAAGCAAAGAAGTTGAAGGACAAAAGAAGAGGAGCCTAGGATCAGGTTCAAGGAGCGGTGGTCGGTCTCAACTTTTGTAAGTTGACTCATTCTAAGTAATAAAGAGAATGCTTTTCCCATCCCAATTCATGAACTATTTATAGTTTGATCAGTATATGTTTGGATTTCTAACCCGTTAGTATATAAGTAGTATGCATGCATAGTTGTTGCTTGTCTTAGATGCAGGTCAGCTTTGGAAGGAGCATTGCGAACAAGTAATCAAGCACAACAGAGCATCGACATGAAACGCCGAGAATGAGGTAGGTTGATATTTACATGCATGTACTAAGAAAAGGGGATTTAAATCTAGAGATGAAGGTAGAAAGTAATTTCTATTCGGTCATATCTGCATGCAAAGTCTGAACTCTATTTGCTAGTCCATAGGGTGTTTTTCCCCAACAATAGAAAGGTGATGGTGTCGTGGTGGAGAGAGGATACAATTTTTACCAATTGGACCTCTGGCTGGTACCCGATGACCAACTTAAGAGAGCCGTACAATTATCTAATGGCCCTCCTCTACCTATTGCATGGGGAGAAAGACTGCTCCAAGTTTTTAGAGGCTTGGATGCCTCTAGCTTATACAATAGCCATTTCTGGAATAGGTTTTAATTGGGGTTCCATAATTTCCAAACAACTGAACACCTACATACGACAAGCTCAGACACCAAAGGAATGAGAGACTCCATCTTTCTACATGTAATATTATCTATTGGACATCATTTGTGCCAGAAATGTCTTTACTGGAATGAACTTAAGCTGTCACATCTCAAAACTCCCCGTCAATGTATATTTCGGCATCTTGTGGGAGAATGGGTACAAGAAATCCTACTTTCTCATCTGTGATAATTTCATCACACGTATTTATTTCTTGTTGTTCAATAAGGAGTTCCCAAGGCTATCATATGAAACCAAAAAGATTGTATCGAAAGTTGGCCATTGGTATCTAGATGAGCGCGATACCTACATCAAGGTTTTTGATGCCACTGGAGCACCCCATCTGTTGCCTATATATGTCCCCAATCGACTACTAGTAGGGGAAATCTATTATAAAACCATCCTGCAAGGTTACAATGCTACTATGGTAAAGGATAAGAAGCGAGCCTTCATATCTTACAGATTTCATATTAGTTTCTACACGATAAAAGACACTTCTTAGGCCAAACAGGAAGGGTTGAATCAATTAGAGTTCTAATTCTAGACTGGCCACTTTCACAAGAATGACCCAAAAGGTTTAGTCCTGAAGCACACATCACATGTATCTTCCTTGTGTCCATATGCCCATGATGGGCTTGAAGATGAGATCTTCACCGAAAATGCTCAAAACTGGAATGAGGCGGTGGCAAGGATGGTTGACCCTAAGGCAACTAGGTTTAAGGAAATGAGTTTGTATGAGAAATAAACAATACTGGAACAATCAACTCAAGAGGTCCTCAGGGCCAAAGAAGAAAGGATAGCCTTCGAATCAGTCGAAGCAGTGGAAGCTCCCCATGAAGCCACCAAAACAACATAGATTTCCCAGGTAACTCCAGTACATGACATGAATTTCCTCGAGGCTCAGGATGCACTGGAGAGAGGGGCACTCATGTATTAATAAGCCTAGTAGATGATGAATTGTATGCAGGATAACCCAGACCTCATCAGGATCCCAAGAATTCTGACCGATAGCCTAGAAAAAAGCCCAGCGGGGCTAAGCGACCTTGATTTCATAAACCTTGATAACATCAATGAGTCAGATGACCCTGAATCCACAATGCCAATGGCCAGATCACTGGTAGGTGTGACACATCAACCAAAGACGGGATAGGTATCACTGGAAACAAGCGCGCCTAATCATTTGAGTGAGTTTATAAGTATATATAGTGATGATGAGAGCCGAGAGGCATCTCTCAGGACCCCTGTGTGTGTCCAAGAAGAAAAGGGACATGAGAAGACTTCTTCTCCTGATCCCATGGTCCAAACCGAGGAGGTCCCACAAAAAGAAATAGAATCTGAAAGTGTTTCCAACACAAAGAGGCCCGATGCACCAGAGACCCGAGCAGACCATCCGAAGTACAAATCAGAACTAGATGAGCCAAAGGAAGGATCCCCGCAAAAGGACATTGGCGTTTCAATGGCCGATGAAAAAGTAAGTATCGAGTATTTTCCCGCTGCCTCTATTCCTCTCAATACTCAGATCCCCGATAAGCGACAGGGAAAGGATGGGCCTTTGGAGCACAATGAGGAAGTTCAAGAACTGTACCTTGAACAGATATACACCACCAAAAATCTGGGAAACACACTCACATGGGGTGATCACTCGATTCCTGAACCTGTGGACGAAGTAGACGATATTTATACGATATACTACGATCAAAAGAGGAAGGCCATCAACCAAAGAAACAAAAATAAAAGGAGGATCACGTTAGATCACTCCATCCTCATCACTACAGAGGAAAATTTGATAAACACAGAAAATGTCAAAGCATTCGAACTTATCGACACAGGGAAAGCGATCTCGGATGCTACCCTAGATAGAGATAGAAAAGATGAGAAGGAGTTGGTCACCACCCTAAAAGAACTAGAAAATTTTCACCACATGACTGAATACTATCAGGGAACCACTTAGACCGTGGTATACCTGAGAAATGAGTTTGAAGAGGCTTACAACAAGTTCACACACAAGAGGCACCTTTTTACTGCGAAGATAACTGAGCTCCAGGAAGACACTCTCATGGAATTCATGACATGAAAGGATATGGAGTAGTGGTATGAATGGGAGAAACAAGATGTAGAGAGAATCAAATACATTGATGCAGGCCAACAGGGCCAAGATAGAGAAGAACACAACATCCAAATGTTGGGAAAAAGTTGTCTTGATTGCATGAAGTGATCAACCGAGTATTGGGCTAAGATGTCTTAGGAACCACACAGGGATAAAATAAACAAATCAATGAAGGATATCAGACTCCCTGAGTTCGGAACCCCCGACGACTTCATCGACTTGTACGACATAGTCGAATCGCATACCAAGCAAGATTCATTATGGGTCGAAGAGCTAGCGAAGGTGACCGACACAGTGCCCGGACAAGTGCAACGATTTATGGAGCATCTGATTAGAGCTCAGAATATGCTACATAAGTTAAACACCAATATGGTGAAGTACTAGGTGCATGTGGTGGAGGTCAAAGGGATTTATGCAGCTCCAATGGAACAATAGATATTTCCACGGGGCCAAACCTGTGAGGAGTTGTTCATCAGTTGGTTGGAGTATGAGAAAAGTCACCCTTTCAAGTGATATCTTGAGTTGACTGTTAAAGAAACTGTTAGAATAGGATGCCATGTGGCGAATTTTGTTTTGTTTCAACTACACTTAGCCATTATTTTCAGTTGAATTTTATGTTATAAATAAGAACATCGACCAATTAGTCAGAGGTCGATGGTTACTACAATAAACTCTTTTTTTTTTGTTAAGAACTATTTTTGAGTTAGCTTTAATTGAGAAGTCCTTTTGGACCAGAGATGAAGTAATATTTTCATCAAACTACATGTGTGATTGGACGTGGAGAAGAACTATTTCCTATCTTGTTTCATGAATGGATGCTGTAATGAGTAAGAGAAATTAAATCTATTGTCAATTTATCTGGTGCAATGTTTTGTTGTTCTTTTATTTAATGATGAAGATGAATCATTGTGCTATCATGTGATGGATGATTAAGTAGGTGGATTATTTTTCTTTCCTTTGTTTTATCGCATATGTGTTTTCTTTCTGATAATTAGTATCTCATACAGTAATTGGATACTCACATGGTTAATGTATTATTACTAGGCATGTGGTATAGAATTGTCGTTTGCATGCTTGAGTATTGGGTTATCCCAAGCTCAGCCTCTTCTCCAGTAGTTAAAATTAATTCTATTTTGTTGCCAAGTTGGTTTATACCGACTTACAATCTTACTTCGGTATCACCTAAGAGAAAATGAAAAAAGAGAAATTCCCAACTGAAGGAGATGCCTTCACAAGAAAATGTAAAGCCCATCGATTAATTGGTCAGATCACAAGATCTGGAGAACCATTCCACTATTAAAAGCTGCAGAGTCTAATTGGGCCTCGGTGGTGGGTTTGGTTCCTACTGTTGAATCAAGGGATCTAGGACCCGTCAATATAATTGGTGCTAGAAGGAGGGCCTGAGAATGAATGGTTGATTACATATTTTTCATAGTGCTTCAAACATCCTATAGATTCAAAACAACCCACATGCATGGCTAGTCATTCCCAAGACAACCTACACATGCTGAGTACTCCTGAAATGAGTAACTTACCATAGCTTGAGGAAGAAACTTTGTACTCTGACATACCTTATGCTCTTCCTCACAAGGAATTAAATCAATTCATAAGAATCACAAGAGAATACGCCCAACAGATCGATGTGTTGTCCTTAGCTCCGATACTTCCTCGAAGAAAAAATATAAGTAGACCAGTGGTCGATACTCCCGATGAAGTTTTCATGCACATGGTAGAAGAATTAATATATTTCTCAATCACCAAAATACAAGATCCTCTTGATCTGATACCCGAAACTCTAGTCGACGATGTCTCTGAACCAAATGATTTTTTGGAAGAGGAAGAGTTTAACTCAGAATCTGAAGATATGGAAGGAAACAATGACCATAATGAAGAAAGGGGGAACCCACCACTGAATAATCGACCCTGGTTGGCCATAGACGCTTTGGCCCTCTCGAGACTAGTCCATAACCTTCCCCAAAATCCAGAGAAGTTACTTCCTAAGTTCGACCCAGAAACCTCAGGATTGCCTGAGGATGATATCAAGAAGTTTATACTAGCGATCAAGCTTATGAACGTCCAATATGAAGATGTAGTTTCTAGGTTGTCCCCCTACACTTTTGAGAACTCAACCTCCACATGGTATTTTAACTTACCTGTAGGATCCATAAATAGCTAGACAAAGTTTCAAAAATACTTTTTAGATAAATTTGCCGAAGAAACCGCTACATGAGCTTTGATGGCTGAATTGTTCACTGCCACCATGAGTTTGAATGAGAAGGTTGAATATTTCAATCAAATATTCATGACCATCTTAAACAAATTCAGCCTGAAGTCAAACCAGCTCAGGAATTGCAAATCAAAGTATATGTTCATGCACTCCCAGCTTCTATTTCCATGTTTGTGAAGAGGGCTGCCAAACGAACCTTAGATTAGAATTTTGAATAAGATAAAATGATAGAATTCTAGATGAAAGGGTGTAAATAAGGCCAGGTCTCTTTATTTAAAAAATAAGTTCCACCTCCTCCCAAGAGAGGACTCCTTTTGACTAGACTGCCATGGAAACAAGTGGAACATACTCCCGACAAGGGTAATGGATACATAGAATATCTACAACGCATGGTTAAGAAATTATCAAATGATATCATAGATATGAAGAGAAACGTAGGGGAAAGAAACCAAGGCCAAAGTCCATATAAGCCTTTATTTAAAATAAACCCACCATTCAAAGAAATTGAACCTCCCCAAACTAACTTGAATATTGATCTAGGGAATGTCACATCTGATTCTTTCTGTACTTATCACCAGGAAAAACACTCTGAAAGAGACTGCCCTCTGTTGAAACAATTTTTTTTTTTTTTCTTAAGACTAAAACCTTCCTTTTTTGGGTTTCGTATTTTCATAAAACATAACCCTCGCTTTCATTTTCAAAATCTCGGTACTGAACTCTTGACAAGATTTATTTCTTAAAATAATCGAAGGCAAAAATACCGAAAGTATTTAAAAAAAATCCCAACGCGCTTTCTGTAAAGTTATTTTTAAAATCACGATAAACTTAAAACCTGAAGGAGTTAAGACTAACTTTTAATTTTTTTTTTTGGGATTTGGGGTTTACTGAGAACATGTGTTTTCCTTACATATTGAACCGTGAAATCCCGATCCCTGATTTCCTGAAATAATGGAAGTTAGTTTAATATTGATTAATTAATTTACTAATACAAAGTTATGTCCTAATTTAATCTTTTCATGATTTCACAATTTCAGAAATCGGGGTTTATTTATGACATACCTTATGTATCCACGATCCTCGATTTCCCAAAATAATGGAAGTTAATTTTAAATCTTGATTAATTAATTTACTAATACAAAGTTAAGTCCTAATTTAATCTTTTCATGATTTCGCAATTTCGGAAATCGGGGTGTATTGATGACATACCTTATGTATCCACGATCCCCGATTTCCTGAAATAATGGAAGTCAATTTTAAATCCTGATTAATTAATTCACTAATACGGAAGTTAAGATTAAGTTAATCTTTTCGCATTTTCGGGATTCAGGGTTCAACGATAACATACCTCTTGTCAACACGATCCTCGAAATCCTGAAACCCGAAGTCTCGATTCATAACCTGTGTTTAGATTGAATTAACTCTTTTTTAGAAGCATGATTAATGGTAATTAAACCTCATAGGTTTTTTCTCATTTGCAGTACCGTTGAATGAAATCTTCCGAATTTTGAATTCAAAAAGCACCAAAATACGACTATATTAATAAACAGATAATTGATAAATGTTGCGACACTAATGTGTATCTTAGAAATATTCTTTGCATTAAATGTAATTAATTACAAGTCAGTTGCGTCAGTGTTTTCGTCATGAAACGAGTTTAAGGCGAATTAAAAGTCTGTGTTCCAAAATCTATGCTTGTTCTGTCTTTAAAAGGTAATTTGTATTTGGCCAAGCTTATACGCTTCTTTTCTGTGATAGGTTTTCCATCTAACATAGAGCTAAAGGCAGCTCAAAAGAAGTCCTGGCCAATCTTCCCTGTACATATCGGTAAATTTTCATTGCAAAACCTAGGCCATTCTAAATTGGAATCTGAAGCAATAGAAGAAGTTAAACTGGTAGATATCGAACACATAAAGCATGACCCTTATCAATTAGTAAACAAACATTTGAACGTCTTTCAAGGAATTTTCGACCTTTTAGAGAAAGATTCATTGAACATTGGAAGAAACAACTATCCAGGGTTGTTAGGAGAAATTAATATTGGTAAGCATCAGTTAAGATTCAAGGAGGATCTAGAATAAATTCAGGTAGAGATCCCACAAACAAAGGTAATCAATGTCACTCAAATTGACAAATGAATAGTGATGCCGAACTTAAAGTTACAAGCTATTAAGTTCACGAGAAAGATAATCGAAGACTGTCTGCATGAACTATAGAGAAAGCTCTTCCTATTTGAGGTGAAAGATATTCCAGAAGCTCCCAGAGTTTTGGTGCAGTTTATGGGAAAATGTATTCATTGTCTTAAAACAAAAGAAGGAAGTTCATCAACGAAGACATAAAGTATTATTTTGAAAATTTCATCATCGAAATTAATAAAAGAAGTTAAAATAGAAATGTAAACGGTTCAATATTTCACATTCATGTAACTGTTAGTCTTCAGAAGTTAGTTAATCACCAACATAAAAGAATGGTTTGGTGATCATGTATAAATGTAATTTCACAAGACTGAGAAAGGGCTTTTTGTTTTTTGGGAGCCGATTGTATCGGGAGTTTTCCAATTTATTGTGATATAGATAATGCAGAAGAGATTTTGAATTCTGTCACCTTGAAGCTATGTGTTTCTTTACTCTGTTTTCAATATCTTTCAACATATTTATTTCCATGTCTTTCTAATGAATGATCATCTATAGTTTAACTCAAAATTCTATTGTAGTTTGAATTTATTTGATTATCTAATCAGTTACAGTTTTTCCTCTGTGATTTCTATCAACAGTTTCAAGACCTGTAGGTTATTTGGATGGTTATATTTTAAACTTCATTAGAAATCTCATTTTTCTCCTCCTTCTATTATGATATGAGATTCTTTCATGATTAAAGCCTCATATTTTTCAGCAGCGTTACTTTTGTTATCATTCTACTATTCTCAAATTGTTTCAAGTACAGGAAATGGCCTCTACTGTTATTGTGTTATTGTTTTGAGTTTTCAAAAGTCCTTTTCTATTTCATCCTTCAAAACTGAATCAACAAAATCTTAAATCATTTTATAACTCATTAAAATTTTACTCTCCATGACTGTCCCAAGTAATAGACAGCCTAACATAGAACCTAGCCTATAGGATCAAACTAGCATTGCTTTGAACTTATTTAATACTATCCTACAAACAACAACTAACCAAGTCAAATTAGAATTCTCATGGGTAGTTATTGAGAGAGAAATCAACATCCAAGAACAATGGGAAGCTAGATAGAGATAGTTGAGAAACCAACTCTGATTTACCCTTCGCAATTGATTCTTACTCCTTAATTCTCTTTATCTTTTCGGATGCCTTGACAGTATACTTTAGAACCTTAAAGTATAAACTCAGGAACAACATCTTTTTGGAATCATTGCCAGGGATCGAAGAAATAAAACTTTTCCCTGGGAAGAACGACATTGACACTTTCTTTCTTTGATAGTGAACAAAGATAGAAAACCTTCTAAGGCTACTTTTATTATTCACTTGGCGACTCCACAGTAAGTAAACTAGATTTTAGCTGAAAGAACACCAGAAAGAACCTGGACGACAAGCAGACCTCGCCAGTCTCTGATCTGGAAAAGATTTTAAAGTCACGAAGATCCCTTAGACAAATCATTTCACCCATACATACTATTTGTCAGCCTGATTTTACGTAGTTGCACGTTAAGGAAACACTTGAAAGATCCGTCTCGCTTCCCCTTTCATACGATACGTTCTCTTTTCCTAAGTTATATTCCCTAGACTTCCGTGAGTCTTCTCCTCACACACTTTGAGCTTCAGCCTCAAATCCATCAATGGCTGCACATGGAGGCGTAGGAGCTAGGGGCGATGCCCCAGGAGGACCAAACAGGCGTCCAAGCATCACTTCCTAGAATTTTCGCTAAGGTAGTTGCCAGATATGCCCCTCTTGTCCTCCCAGTTCCCCTACACGACCTTCCCGAAAATTATATGAAAAACCTTCCCAAATTTATGAGGGAAGGAGATTTAACCGCTCAAGAACACATAAATTTCTTTGACCAATTCGCTGACATCCTTGGAATTGAACACGAAGATGTCTATTCTAGACTCCTCGTTCAGACTTTCGAAGGACAGGTGAGGACCTGGTTCCGAGCCTTAGCAACAAGATCTCTAAGATCTTACGAAGAACTTGAAAACGCTTTTATCAGACAATGGGGGGAAAGGAGGGACCACCTCTATTGCCTAACTGAATTCAAATCCCTTAGAAATAAAAACTCAGAATCGGTTCTCGAGTTTACGCAAAGGTTTAACAAGTTGTATGATAAAATCCCGGTCGAGGTTAAACCTTCTCAACCCGCAGCAAAGGTGACTTTCGCTAGAGCCTTTGATCCAGATTTCGCTCTATTATTGAGAGAAAGAAGATCAATAGATCTCACAAAAATGAAAGATGATGCCCTTGAAATCGAATCGAACGTGATGGCATCGGGGAAATTAAAAGAAAAAATAGAAATCAAGAACAAAGAAAATAGGAAATTCAAAGAACAAGGTGGTCCTCAGGATCGGGAAAATCCTCGGGAGATAAAATAGACAAGATGGATAAGGTAATTAGGGAACTGTCAAATAAGACTCAACATTGGAATTATAAAAATAAAAAAGGGATCATTTTCCTAGGAAGGATTTTAGAAGGAATCCTGATCCTCAGGCCCCACAGAAAACAATTAAGAATGAGGATAAAAAAAGCCCAACCCCCTTCAAAAATGAAAAATTCATTGGAGAGGAAGACCTAGAATATTTTGAAGAGTTCGATGAGGATATAAATAATCTTGGCGATGATAATAAATCACCCTATTTATCAAGACAAGATTACGAAAAATCCTTAAATAAAGAAATTAGATCAGAAGACGATGTTAGCAATGATACTTCTGAAAATTTGGCCTATTAGGGCATCACAGATGATATTATAACCGAAATACATGATAAATACAATTTAAGACCTAGGAACAAGAGTCATCCAACTACCCCAACAAAAAATATCTTTCCTAGGGGTGAAACTGATGAAGCGGCTCCAAAGGTTGCTGAGAAACAGATTGTAAAAACCTAAACCGCTGACATGCAACCTATCAAGTCAAAGTCATTAGGAACACTCGCCATGAAAACATAGGTCCCTGTGAGTGAAAACAAATCCACACCATAAATAAAATATGAAAAGAAAGACATGGAACCATCAAACATAGAGGGCGACAAGGCCCTGGGAAATTTTAGTCTGGAAAATGAAATAAACAAAATCAAAATCCCTATCCCACTTGTTGAACTAGCTAAAAATCCCATATACAGAAAACAAATTGCCAAGATGATTATCTTTTCAGAAGACGAAAGCCAAGCCGATGTCATCAACTTAGAATATGACAAGACAAACATAGTTTTTGGTCCGCATTTCGAAGGTGCGAGAGACATTATTGCCCCCTTCTATGTCACGTTAACCTTGTTCGACCACCTACTCCATAACTGCATGCTAGATTCTGGAGCATCCCACAATGTGATGCCAAAAGACATTATGGAGAAATTAGGTCTCAAAATCACTAGGCCTTATGGAGACTTATATTCATTTGATTCAAGAAAATTCAAATGCATAGGCATGATTAAAGACCTCGTGGTCAATCTGGCACAAATACCGGCAAAAAGAATTCTTATGGACATAGTGGTTGCCGATATCTCTCCAAAATATGGTATGCTGTTATCTAGGTCATGGGGTGCCAAGATTGGAGGATCTCTCCAGCTTGACATGGCATATGCTACGATTCCATTTTTTGGAGGAAAATACATGCATCTTTACAGAGAAACTAGGCTGGCATTCACGGTAGGTGATCCACATAACCCAAATAACCACCCTGTATATATTGTTGATCAAGATTTAGGAAATTGTATCTTATCTATTGATTATGATTTTGAGGTAGTTGTATATCAAAGTTGTATAGAAGAAAAAAAAGAAAAAGAAAAATTAAAAGAAAATGTATATAGCTATGGTGTATGGAAGATTTTCTTTGATGGTGCTTCCTCCTATTTTGGAGCTGGAGCTGGGGCACTCCTTGTGGCTCCCGATAATCAATTTGTAATTCCATTTTCCTACAAATTACAGTGGAATGAGAACCACACTAATAATCTATGCGAGTATGAAGCCCTAGTGTTAGGGTTAGAAGCTGCTAGGAGAATGAAAATAAAAAACCTCGAAGTCTTTGGTGACTCTGAGCTAATCATAAAACAGGTAAACTGACAGTACTAGGCCAAACATCCTAGGTTTAGGTCCTACAAGAATTGCGTCTGGGATCTGATCGACAATTTATTCTCCTCTATCAAGGTTCATTTCATTCCAAAAACCAACAAGCTGATGCGTTAGCCAAAGCAGCCTCAACATTCACACCTCCCACTGCATTTAAAGTAAAGTACCACATACAAATGAGGCACTGACCTTCTATACCGAATAACATACAACATTGGCAGGTCTTTGAGGATGATGAACAGCTTTGCAAATTTTTAGAATCAATAGACGAGTTTTCCGAAACGCATACTGACCAAGAAAACCAAAATGATCCTATTTGGATCATGCAGGAAGGTGAGGATCCTCAAGAATTCTATGATAAAATTGTGAATCACCAAATGCTCATTCTCAAAAATAACCAGATCCCCAAGGGCCTGATTCCCTTGGAAATATTATTCAATCAAGATGATATCCCTTCAAGATCCACTCTACAGCCTCAACCTAAAGAGGTTGAGAACTGTGACATAGGTACTAAAGGAAACCCTTGGTTGGTGAAACTATCCAAATATCTGTCCCCAAAAATCAAAAGTAAATACACAGAGTTTCTTAGAAAGTACAAGGATGTTTTTGCTTGGTCATATGAAGAGTTGAGAACATATGACACCTCTATGATTGAACATAAGATACCCCTCAATCCTAGGGTCAAACCCTTTAGAAAAAAACTCAGACAAATCAATCTTATTTTACTGCCCGTGGTCAAAAAGGAAGTCAAAAAGCTCCTGGATGCAAAAATAATCGTACCACTGAGATACTCTGATTGGGTAGCAAACCTAGTCCCAGTTAGAAAGAAAAACGGGGAAATTATTTTGTGTGTGGATTTTAGAAATCTAAATAAGTCCTCCCTCAAAGACAATTACCCCCTACCCAAAATGGATCACATTTTAGAAAAAGTAGTTGGGGTAAATAGGATGTCGATGATCGATGGGTTTTCCAGGTACAATCAAATTGCCATCAGCGAACACGATAAAGAAAAAACTGCCTTCACCACCTCTTGGGGTACATTTATGTATGTCAAGATGCCTTTTGGTTTAATGAATGTAGGTGCTACTTTCCAGTGAGCTATGGATATCGCTTTCATTGGTGAAAGGGAAAAATTTGTGGTTATCTATCTGGATGATCTAACCATTTTTTCTAAATCTGATGAAGATCATCTGATACATCTCAAGAAGACGTTTGAGAAATGACACGGGTTTGGTCTATCTTTAAACCCCAAAAAGTCTCACTTTTCTATGCAATAAGGTAAACTTTTGGGCCATATTGTGTCTCGAGACGGAGTTAAAATTGATCCTAAAAGAGTTGAAGCCATAGACACAATAAATATCCCTAGGAATGTCAAAGAGATTCAATCATTCTTAGGAAAAATAAATTTCCTGAGGAGATTTATCCCAAACTTTGTTGAAATCGTGAAGTTGATCATAGATATGCTAAAGAAAAATAGCAAAGCGAAATGGACAGCAGAAGCCAAAGCATCGTTTGCACGCATCAAAAAGGTTATAAGTGAGGCACCCGTACTAGAAATCCCTGATTATCTAAGGGATTTTCTTATTTTCTCATTCGTCTCCGAACACACACTTTCCACGGTACTTCTCCAGAAAAATGAAGAAGGTTTTGAGCAACTGATAGCCTCTTTTAGCAAAAGTCTTAGAGACGCTGAACTCAGATATAATATAATGAAAAAACAAGCATATGCTATGGTGAAGGCATTAAAGGCTTTCAAAACCTATGTGTTGCATTCCAAGGTAATTGCATACGTACTCACTAGCTCCGTAAAATACATTTTGGTTCATTCTGACAGTGATGGCAAAAGAGGACGGTGGCTTTCCAAAATTCAAGAATTCGACCTGGAGATAAAACCAATGAAACTAGTAAAGGGACAAGGTTTGGCTAAACTCTTAGCTGAATCAAATTTCAGAGCTCTCAGAATAAATGGCTTACAGGGAGGTGAAGAGTGTGTGGACATGAACGAGCTCGATGAACAAATAACTGAAATCAAAATCGAAGAGAAGTTTGCTTCATCAAATTGGTACCAAGAATTAGTCTCCTACCTGTTAACTTTAAAGTGCCCCAGTGACTTACCCCCGTCTAAAGCCAGAATGCTAAAGCTACATGTGGTCAAGTACTGTATATCTGAAAGACAATTGTATTGGAAGGAACCACTTGGCTTCCTGTTAGTTAGTCTGGTTGAATCAGAAACACAAAAGGTCATAATCCAGTTTCATGAAGGTGTGTGTGGAGGACATCATGCCTGGAGGGAAACGGCTTATAAGATCCTAAGGGTAGGATATTATTGGCCCAAACTTTTCTTAGATGTCAATGCCAAGGTCCGAGCCTGCAACCCTTGCCAATTGTTCGCAGGTAAGCATAAACTTCCAGTGATGTCGTTGGTTCCAGTCAAAATGGAAGCCCCTTTTTAGCGATGGGGATTAGATTTCATAGGCGAAATCAATCCTCATTCTAGCGCTCAACATAGATGGATCCTGACTGCTACATATTACTTCACCAAATGGGTGGTGGATATTCCAACTAGAAGGGTTACAAATTCAGTGGTAATAGATTTCTTAGAAGAGAACATTTTTTCTAGATTTGGCTACCCACGAAATATAGTCACAGACAATGCCCAGGCCTTTAAATCTATGGCTATGGTTAGTTTTTACCAAAAGTACAATATCGTGCTTGGTCATTCCACAACATATTTCCCCCAGGGAAATGGTCTAGCCGAGTCTTCAAACAAGAGCCTAATCAATATAATTAAGAAAGTGTTGAGCCAAAACAAGAAATCTTGGCATGTGCATTTGAAATACGCTTTGTGGGAAAATTAGATAGGCACGAAAAAGTCTATCAACACTTCTCCTTTCCAAATAGTGTATGGGACCGACGTAGTGTTACCTATAAATCTAGCGCTTCCCATAATGAAACTTTGGCAAGATGAGAAAGAAGAACCAAATCATGTCACAAAAAGAATAAACCAACTGATCGAAGTCCAACAACAAAGGGCCGAAGTGGACGCAAGGTTGCATAAATACTAGGACAACATGAAAGCGTAAGGCCAAAGATAGGGATTTTCTCCCCAGAGATTTGGTTTTAAAATGGGATGCTAGGAAAGACGACTCGACAAAACATGGTAAATTTGATCACATCTGGTACAGACCGTTCAAGGTTACAGCTCCTGAAGGAAAAAATTTGTTTCTGTTAGAGAATTTGGACGGTAAAATCCTTAACGCCCCTATCAACAGACGTTATTTAAAACACTATATGGAATAATTGGTTTCCAAAATTCCCACTATATATACCAGTTTGTTTTTTCTTTTTTATTTCATATTTTTCTTTGGTAAGTCTACTTTCGTTTAAAAAAATAAAAATAAAATAAAATAGGTTACTGTTTTTTCTAGAAGTAGAGATACAAAATTTTCAACGTATTCAATTCTTTTAAAAGCCCTGATACTCTTCATATTGTTCCCTTACAGAATCCTGGCTTGCAGCCCAAACAGGTGAAAGGATCAAACAAATGGCCATATATCGAAAGATGAATTTGCCGAAAATAGGTGATAGAAAGATTTTCTGTTGTTTCAAAAGAGAACGAAAATGGTAAGGTGAAGGTGTGAATTCCAAAGAAGTCTATTTTTCAAACAAAGGTTTTTAAAGTGCGGTGATTGTCTCGTAAGTGTGATATGTCACTAGATGAATGATTTCTTACTCTAGACCCTAAGAGTTTCACCTAGATAAAGATAAGAGGTAATTAAAATAAACAAAGAGAGAAAAGCGTCTCCGATAAAGAGTTCCAAGAGTTGGGATTAATCCATGACCCCTGTTTTTTGATTTCCAGGTCTTTTCTTCATCGCCCCTTTCTACCCTCGATTTTTCCTTCTTAAAAAATCAAGCATCTTTCCATATTTCTCACAGAGGGAGAAGAGATTACGTCTTAGCTTTGGAAGCTGAACAACAGATCTTAAAAGGTAAACCAGTCCTCATAACTCCTCACTTTGCAACTAAACAAAGTTATGTGTAGGCCGATCCTGACTCTTCTAGGTTTCTTAACAGTTTTTTAAGGATTTAGGCTTGCTTGAAGGAACACCCTTGGAATTAATCTTTCCCATATTCCCTGTGGGCTAAGGTGCTTTGAAAGTTAAGAGAAGGTTAGTCCGGAGTAATCAAAGCAAGTTGACAGACCTCCACTGCAAATTTTACACATATACCATCCCTAGTATACTTAGTACCACTGATTTCCCCCACTTTGTGTTCAAAAAGTAAAATATAAGACAGATGGCGAAAGGAAATTCATATTTGATTTCCCCCATCTAGTCCAAAAAGACGATGAAAGGAAATTCAAAAATGATTTCCCTCGTCTTAGCATTTAAATGCATAATTTTGATTCGAAGTGGTGAAAGGAAATTCAGTAAAAAGGGATAGATAACTTCATCGAGGTACTGAACAGGATCGCTGGCAGTGAACCAATATCTGAGGTATCTGTAAGGCTATCATACATAAATTTCACTCTACTCTGGTTACCAGCCTTTTAGAAACCGTATCTGCATCCCAAGTCTAGACAGGGCTCCCCGATTAAAAGCATGACTTTTACTTCATTTTGATGCAAGCCAAAATCCACAAGATCTGTTGGATTTTCTAGGATTGTTTTGATCATCTTAAAGTAGACTTAAATTAAGTAGTGAGAAGGAAGATATCATGAATGGGATTGCAGCTGAGTTTACAACACATGGGTGATTTGAAAAGATTTTCAGAAGTAAAGATGAAATTTCTTTTTCCCTCTGTATCCCCTTCCTAAGCAAGTTCTACAGAAAGAAGCCTTTGACTCCATTAACCCAATAAAGGCACTAAGTCTACTCGTTCTCCTCGTCCCACAAGGAGACGAGGTCCCCAATTGGAGCCTATGTTGAAACAAATTTTAATTTATTTTCCATAAGACTAAAACCTTCCTTTTTTGGGTTTCAGTTTTTCATAAAACATAACCCTCGCTTTCATTTTCAAAATCTCGGTACCGAAGTCCCGACAAGATTTATTTCTTAAAATAATCGAAGGCAAAAATACCAAAAGTGTTTTAAAAAAATCCCAACGTGCTTTCTGTAAAGTTATTTTTAAAATCACGATAAACTTAAAACCTAAAGGAGTTAAGACTAACTTTTAATTATTTTTTTTAGGATTCGAGGTTTACTGAGAACATATGTTTTCCTTATATATTGAATCATGAAATCCCGATCCCTGATTTCCCGAAATAATGGAAGTTAGTTTAATACTGATTAATTAATTTACTAATACAAATTTAAGTCCTAATTTAATCTTTTCGTGATTTCGCAATTTTGGAAATCAGGGTTTATTGATGACATACCTTATGTATCCATGATCCTCGATTTCCCGAAAGAATGGAAGTTAATTTTAAATACTGATTAATTAATTTACTAATACAAAGTTAAGTCCTAATTTAATATTTTTGTGATTTCAAATTTTCCGAAATCGGGGTTTATTGATGACATACCTTATGTATCCACGATCCCCGATTTCCCGAAAGAATGGAAGTTAATTTTAAATCCTGATTAATTAATTCACTAATAAAAAAGTTAATATTAAGTTAATCTTTTCACATTTTTGGGATTCGGGGTTCAACGATAACATACCTCTTGTCAACACGATCCCCGAAATCCCGAAACACGAAGCCTCGATTCATAATCTGTGTTTAGATTGAATTAACTCTGTTTTAGAAGCATGATTAACGGTAATTAAACCTCTTAGGTTTTTTCTCATTTTCAGTACCATTGAATGAAATCTTCCAAATTTTGAATTCAAAAAGTGCCAAAATACGGCCATATTAATAAACAGATAACTAATAAATGATGCGACACTAATGCGTATCTTATAAATATTCTTTGCATTAAATGTAATTAATTACAAGTCAGCTGCGTCAGTGTTTTCATCATGAAACGAGTTTAAGGCGAATTAAAAGTTTGTGTTCCAAAATCTATGCTTGTTTTGTCTTTCAAAGGTAATTCATATTCGGCCAAGCTTATATGCTTCTTTTCTATGACAGGTTTTCCATTTAACATAGAGATAAAGGCAGCTCAAAAGAAGTCTTGGCCAATCTTCCCTGTACATATCGAGAAATTTTCATTGCAAAACCTAGGCCATTCTAAAGTGGAAGCCGAAGCAATAGAAGAAGTTAAACTGGTAGATATCGAACACAGAAAGCATGACCCTTATCAATTAGTACACATACATTTGATGCACTGCAATATGAAAGCTTATGAACACGAAAAGTCTGTTTATGATGATATATTCACTTTTCAATGTATTCAATTCTTTTAAAATCCCTTTAGAGAAAGCTTCATTGAATGATTGTCAAGGAATTTTCGACCTTTTAGAGAAAGCTTCATTGAACATTGGAAGAAACAACTGTCCAGGTTTGTTAGGAGAAATTAATATTGGTAAGCATCAGTTAAGATTCAAGGAGAATCTGGAAGAAATTCAGGTAGAGATCCCACAAACAAAGGTAATCAATGTCACTCAAATTGACAAATGGATAGTGATGCTGAACTTAAAGTTACAAGCTATTAAATTCATGAGAAAGATAATCGAAGACCATCTACCTGAACTATATAGAAAGTTCTTCCTATTTGAGGTGAAAGATATTCTAGAAGCTCACAGATTTTTGGTGTAGTTTCTGGGAAAATGTATTCGCTGTCTTAAAACAGAAGAAGGAAGTTCATCAACGAAGACATAAAGTATTATTTTGAAAATTTCATCATCGAAAAATAATCAAAGAAGTTAAAATAGAAATGTAAACGGTTCAATATTTCACATTCATGTAACCGTTAGTCTTCGGAAGTTAGTTAATCACCAACATAAAAGAATGGTTTGGTGATCATGTATAAATGTAATTTCACAAGACTGAGAAAGGGCTTTTTGTTTTTGGGGAGCCGATTGTATCATGAGTTTTCCGATTTATTGTGATATAGATAATGCAGAAGAGATTCTGAATTCTGTCACCTTGAAGCTATGTGTTTCTTTACTCTATTTTCAATATCTTTCAACATCTTTCTTTCCATGTCTTTCTAATGAATGATCAACTATAGTTTAACTCAAAATTCTATTGTAGTTTGAATTTATTTGATTATCTAATCAATTACAGTTTTTCCTCTGTGATTGCTATCAACAGTTTCAAGACCTGTAGGTTATTTGGATGGTTATATTTTATACTTCATTAGAAATCTCATTTTTCTCCTCCTTCTGTTATGATATGAGATTCTTTCATGATTAAAGCCTCATATTTTTTAGCAGTGTTACTTTTGTTATCATTCTACTATTCTCAAATTGTTTCAAGTACAGGAAATGGCCTCTATTGTTATTGTGTTATTATTTTGAGTTTTCAAAAGTCCTTTTCTATTTCATCCTTCAAAACTGAAGCAACAAAATCTTAAATCATTTTATAATTCATTAAAATTTTACTCTCCATGACTGTCCCAAGTAATAGATAGCCTAACATAGAACCTAGCCTACAGGATCAAACTAACATTGCTTTGAACTTATTTAATACTATCCTGCAAACAACAAATAACCGAGTCGAATTAGAATGCTCATGGGCAGTTATTGAGAGAGAAATCAACATCCAAGAACAATGGGAAGCTAGACAGAGACAGTTGAGAAACCAACTTTGATTTACCCTTCGCAATTGATTCGTACTCCTTAATTCTCTTTATCTTTTTAGATGCCTTGACTGTATACTTTAGAGCCTTAAAGTATAAACTCAGGAAAAACACCCTCAATGGGTGCATGCCATGAATTTGATGGCCAACTAGTTTTTAGATGAGGTTTCCCTATCTGAACAACCAAGCAATTCGATCATGAATGTTGATGACCAGGAAGAGATTGACCCACTAGAAGATACAACCATGCTGATATGGGATTCTAACCTAATTATGCCTTTTGATGACCTATTTTAGGTTCAAGAACCACCCGCAGAGGTATCAGTTGTGAAAACTAGAAGTAAAGGTCCTCCTGTCTCAAAGAATCTCACTACCACTCAAACTTCAGGAGAAATATCAACTCTCGATCACCCAAAAGAACATTTTTCACCTTGTAAGAACCCTATTAGCATCCATACCCAAGAATCGCCCAAACTGGAGTACAACGTAGTTGAATATCTGAAGAAGTTGAAGGCTAATATATTGGTCATAGAGATATGTAGAATCCCTCAGAAAAAATATTTCCTGTTACAAGCTTTGAAATCAGTAGAAAACCCCATGACAAGCAATGAACAACAAAGAAAATTAACTTCCACAGATCTAGTAAATAAACCAACCATGAATACCTTCTTAGAAGATAAGAAGGGAAAACCTTTTGTCCCACCATTCCTCTTAACGTTTGAAGTCTTCAATAGGAACCTCCATAATTCTTTGGTAGATTCAGGAGCATCTTCCAACGTGATTCCCTTGTCTATTTGAAAAAAGTTAAAATCCATTCCTCTCAAGAGTGATAAACATGTAATACAACTAGACATAACCCAGGTCAAATTCATGGGTGATCTTAGAGATGTAATTATCAGGATAACGACACATCCTAGGTTTGTTCAAGTGATTGAAATCATTGTAGTAGACATCCCAGAGGCCTATGGGTTATTACTAAATCGAGATTGGTTTGAGAATTTGAATGGGTACTTTAGTACAGACTGGGCACACCTTTGGCTACCACTGAAGGAATACAAGAATATGATTAGAATTGATAGGGAGAGATACCTAAAACTTACGGTCATTTGTCTAGAGACACTAAACAAACCCTCATCCATAAATTTCCTCGTCCTAGGAAATTATTCCTACGATTCCTATTTTGGGAACTTCTCCCCTCTTCCATCTGATGTCCTTCTCACTCAGAACTTTGAAATGGTATTTCAATAGAAATTACCAATACCGACAGAGGAAACCCTCTTCTATCAAGAAACTGTGCTAGAAATCACCGGACAAAAGATAGGAGGGAAAGAAAGTAATAAGAAGGAAGAAACGATTAACTTTCGCTCACAAATTTGGACCATATATTTCGATGGATCTAAATCACAGGAAGGATCAGGGGTAGAGTGCATCCTCCTTGATCCAAAAGGTAAAGGTCATTTCCTGTCCTGTAGACTAGAATTTGAATGCACCAATAACACCACCAAGTATGAAGCTCTAGTACAAGGTTTAAAGAAATCCATAGATTTAAACGTCAAAGAATTGAAAGTTTTCAGAGACTTGGATATTATCTTTAGACAAGTGAGGAATACTATACATTGCAATTCCCCGCACTTAAATAATTATCAACAGGAAGTGCATAGGTTAATAGAGCATTTTGAAGCTTTCAATATTACAACGATCCCTAGAGAAAAGAACATTCTTGTTGATTCCCTGGCCACAACTACTTCAAGGCTGTCATCTCTAGAATATTATGAAGCCTCCTGATTCACTATAGAACTACTATACAAACCATCGGTGCCCAACAATATTTCTAATTGGAAAGTCTTCAAAGGGGATGAACAGATCATCAAATTTCTGACTAACCAAGATAATTTCAAAGACTTAGCTATTGATGATGAAATATTCTAGGAAAAATCAATAGGAGTTGATCCTCGGATAGGTCAACCTATTGAAAAATTCAAGTCTCACACAATCCCGAAAGGGATAGCTAAATTGGAGAATATTTTTGACTTGAAGGAACCGTTTAAGGGTCCTAAAAATGCAAAGACCGGTAGCTCCTATCCCCTACATGAAACTATAAATCTTGGAAACCTGAAAAACCCAAAGAATGTGAATCTTGACAAGACCATATCCAAAGAGGAAAGAAAGGCTTATCTCAAACTGTTCATACAATATCAATATGTCTTTGAATGGTCCTATCGAGATCTGAAAACTTGTGACACCCGTATCATTCAACACACTATATTGTTAAAACCTAAGGTGAAACCCTTCCAATAGAAGCTCCGAAACTATCACCCATCCTTAAAACCTCTCATGTATCAAGAATTAAAGAAACTTTTAGATGCCAAAATCATCTTCCAGGTTAGACATTCCGTGTGGGTAGAAAATTTAGTTCCCGTGAGGAAAAAGTCTGGAGAAATCCACTTATGCGTAGATTTTAGGAACCTCAACAGAGCTTTAGAAAATAACCATTACCCAGTCTCGCCAATGGAGAAACTCCTGTAGATCGAGTCTAGCTTGAAGATTTTCTCTCTACTGGACAATTTTTCAACTTACAACCAAGTCTTGGTTTCATAGGACCTGGTAACTACCTTCTGAACCAAGTGGGTAACCTTTTCTTATAAACACATGCCTTTTGGGTTAATCAACATAGGGGAGAACTTCCAAAGGGCCATGGGCATATCATTTTAGAGACTAATCAAAAAGTGTGTGGTAGTGTATTTGGATGATGTAACTATGTATTCAAAGAATAGAGAGGAGCACATCCAACACTTAACTCAGATTTTCAAAAGGTGTAGGAGATACGCCATATCCTTAAATCCTAGGAAAACTATTTTCGACGTTGATGAAGGTAATTTTCTAGGCCACATTATATCTCAGGCAGGCATTTGCATAGACCCAAAAAGGATTAAGGCCATAGCTCAACTCCCGTTGCCTCACAACAAGAAAGTTATGCAGTCTTTTTTTAGGCAAATCAATTTCATGAGGAAATTCACTCCCGATTTTGTGGAAACTATCAAACCCTTACAAAATATGATTCATAAAGATGTTGAATTTAAGTGGGATGATGAACGAAAGGATGCTTTCAGAAATAATAAAACTGTTATATCCCAGGCCCCCGTGTTACGAAGTCCCAATTTCAATAGGGATTTATTCCTCTATACTTTCACCTCTGACCAGTCGTTAGCTGCAGTATTGACTCAGAAGGATGATCAAAACAATGAGGCTCTAGTGTCGTTCATGAGCACTAATCTCCAAGGAGCCAAACTTAATTATCCTACTGTAGATAAGCATGCCTATGCAGTATATAAGGTAGTAAAACACTTTAGGTCCTACATCCTCAAGAACTACACCAAAGTAATCGTTTCCCACCCTGTAGTCGGATCCCTATTCACTCAACAGGATATGGGGGAAAGAAGAGGGAATTGGATGGTAGTAGTTCAATATTTTGATCTAGATATAAAACCTACCAAACTAGATAAAGGGAAAGGATTATGCAAACTTGCAACCAAAGCCCAGGACCAAGTAAATGAAGATTCCAGATGGGAGAATGAAATGACATTATGGTGTGGTGAAGTTTTATAAATTTCCCCAAGACAAGAGTCTTGGTATGGGAAGCTAAATGATATCCTACACCATGGGACTTGTCCATTAAATATCAACCCTAGGGAAGGAGATCTCTCAGGTTAAAATCTGCACAATATCACGTCATAAATTTGGTACTCGTCCGGATTAATTATGATGGGGTACTATTAAGATGTCTCAAATGTGAATATGCAGACAAAGTTCTTAAGGAGCTCCATGATGGCCCTGCTAGTAGACATTTCATAGGAAACACGACCTCTCATAAGATACTAAGAGCTGGCTATTATTGGCCCACCTTGTTCAAAGACACTCACACCTACGCTAGAAACTGTAAAAAATGTCAAGTAAGTACTGGGAGGGAGAATAAAGCGGAAGTCCCACTCCAACCAGTGACTGTCTCTAGGCCTTTTGAGAAATGGGGGTTGGATATCATAGGAGAAATTACACCCAGTTTTTTGAAACAACACAAGTACATTCTTATTGATATTGATTACTTCACGAAATGGGCAGAAGCCATCCCTCTGAATCATGTAAATGAGAAGGTGGTGATCCAATTCATAGAACAACAACTAATCAAAAGGTTTGGGGTCCCTTTTGTCCTGTTTTTTGATAATGCAACTTATTTTTCTTCCACCCTACTGATAGAGTTTTCTTTGGACAAAGGAATCATAATTAGGTACTTTGCAAATTATTATCCATAGGGAAATGGGGTGGTAGAATCAACGAATAAGAACCTACTTAGAATATTAAAGAAGACGGTTGCAGATAACGAAAGGAATTGTCATAATCTACTCCATAACACTCTATGGGCTGATAGGATCACACCCAAGGAATACATAGGAAATTCCTCATACTTTCTAGTTTACGGGCATGAAGCCATTCTCCCAAATGGGATTTATCTTCCATCTCTTCAACTAAACCAAGACTCCAACGGGGAACCTTCATCGGTCATGCAACAAAGAATTGATACTATGCTCATGCTAGAGGAAGAGAGGGAAAATGATAAATCAAAGTTCATGGCCCACCAACAAATCGTTAAAATATGGTTTGACAAGAATAAGGATAAAGAGAATAATTTTGAAGTAGGAGACTTAGTCCTAAAATGGGACAGAGAAAACGAGCCAGAAGGGAAGCATTCTAAGTTTCAAAATCTGTGGCTTGGACCTTTCTAGGTGGAAGAGAATATTGGGGAAGGAACTTATCAGTTACAAACTTTGAGGGGGGAACCTGACCCCCTCCCAGTAAATGGCCAAGCCCTAAAACATTATTTCCAATAATAACAGTCTAAAAAAAAAAAAAAATTGTGTTTTGTATGAATGTTTTCATGATTGCGAATTGCATTTGTGTTGTTTTCTTTTGTTTTTTGGAATCTTGCACTTTTTAAGGTTGTGTTCAGCGAGACAATGGTTGACTTTAAACCATGTGACATAGCGAACTCTGTTCCTAACTCATTACTCATATAAAACACAAGAAACATTGAGGAACTTGTAGTTTCTTTGAGGAGTCCTCTATCTAACCTATGCAAATGAACAACTTCGGAGAAATGTCAGAAGTGTCTACTTAGTGGTTTGGTAAGACCTTAAGGGAAATAAGGAAATCTGGAAAGGACTACACAAATCCCGAAGATAAATCTAGCAAAGGATCCACCTTAACCATCTCACTTTGAAAAATAAACAGGCATCATCCTCTCTCACTCACTTAGGGCATCATGGCGAAATAAAATTGACATTATCAAAAGAGTGAATAGTAGGAGAGGGTATGCATATATCTCCGTCAGGGCTATAGATTCTCGCTGGCATCAAAGCAAGGTCTGTGATGTCGGGGTGACTCCGTCGGGGCTATGGATGCTTGCTAGCAACGAAGCAACACCAAAGCAAGTGGGTAAAAATAACTAAAGGCTCCATGCCAGTGAATTATTTACTAGTCTTTTGTAAAAAAAGGGCATGAGTCAGGGCTATAGGAAATGAAGGAGAAGTAAAGGTTAAAACCCCACGTGTAGACCCAGAAGAATCAATCGAATCATTTCAAATGCAAGGGTAGAAGAAGCTCTGATTTAAAACTAGTTAAATTCTCCACTAGGTTTTGTATCAACCAAACATGAAGGAGGAACAAAGATTCTGCTTCCACCTAGTAAGTCGCCATTTGTTGAGCACTCAACACACCCTAAAAATCTTATGTCAAATTTTACTTTTTGGGTACCACTTGATCTTTTTCATTGTCTGATTCTACTTCAGTATGAAAAATGGTGCCTTTGCTTGTCACTTTTGTTTCTCATTTAAGTCTCTCAAAGTTTTCTTGAGCATGCGAAAACACATAACTTGAAATACTAACACTTAATTAAAGAATCGACAGTCAAGACTTCTCCCTGGCGCGCTTAAGAAATTCGACATCAGAAAGGATTAAGAATGAAAGGAGATCACTCAAGAGAACTGAGGTCATTGAGCACCGATCTTCATTGGTGTTGGAAAACATAAGTTGTTCTTCCATGACAAGCGTCACTCAAGGATATCACCGAAGGAAGATCCCTTTCGACATTGGTAAAAGGTGAAAATAACAATGTCAAATGAAGAATGAAATAATGTCGCTGATTGCCGACTTCTGAAATTTTTTCGGTATCGGGAGATTTCAAGGATGTAACCCACAAGGAAACAATGCTATGGAACTATCTCTGAAGGTTGATCCCCGATAAATTTAGCATCGACAAGTTTTAGAAGGATAGCCCATAGAGGATGTGATAAGTCAATCCCCGATCGCTGACCCCCAATACCTTTCAGCCTCAACAATCCTAGGTTTATTTTAATACATGTCTCCTGTCGAAAGACCTGACTCCGACTGAGATATATGGCTAAACCACCTACCCTCTTTTTCCACCTGTCGTTGCCCGAGTAGTTAGACATACAATCTAGGTTTTCCTAAGTCGTTACTAGCTCTCGAGACCCACATCGCACCCTAAATCATTTTTTCCACGTCAACATTGTACGACAAAATCAGTTGGCGTAGGAGGTTTTCTATGGAATATGCCAACGACAACATACACAAGGATATCACTGATTCCCGATATGCCCACTGAGGAAGAGACATGATGGGACGTTTTAGCTCTAAGATACAATGGATCTGAAGCATTTAAATAACTAATTAATTCCAAAATCCTGCATTAGTTTCTAATTCATGCGCAAATAAAAAGGGACCATTTGAACGTGTCGATACAGTACATCACCCTCTGTGCCCCCACTATCAACTCATGTAGAATTTATTTGTAGAGATTCAACAATAGGTTCTTTTGAATTTCACTCGTCACTTGAATTAATTGATTGATACGACTAGTAGAATCTCTCCCATTAAATCCTTTTGAGTCATTGTAAACAAGATTATTCTATGCACAAAGAAGTTTGGAACATCCACAGGAGTGAGACGAGCAATTCGGGGAAAGATTCCAAGGTCCAGTGAGTATTAAAAAACAATTAGCAAGTGCTACAGGTATGTACCGGTCTATGGGTGTTTTATGCTTCATTTCATATGTTTTTATCCAATGTTATCTTGTAAACATGCCTAAAGGATCGTTTTTTATTACAAGGACAATGCCTCCGAAGAAACCTACCACTAGGAAATATCTGAGAGCGCCAAAGATAAAGGAACCATAGGTAGGAGAAGGCCCTTCATCAGTGGTCGCAAAACAACTAGAATTTGCTCCAAAACTGATGCCCTTCATCAAGACATCCACCAAGGAAGTTTTCTCTTAGCCTAGACTGGCCTTTGGAGACATAGAGGCGATAATCGATACCAAGACAATGTTTCTGCGCTGGGAAGAAATTTTCAAGAAAATCAAGTGGGAGGAATTCCCTGAATATACCCCACATAATGATCCTGATACAAGAAAACTCGACGATGAATTCCTCCTGAATGTACAAAAGGAATATCTTCACATGGTGGGGAGAAGGAATCCGTTATTCCTCTGCCTAGAACTCCTGAAGTGACTAATCAATCACACTGACACACAAGGATGCTTTATTAATGACGATAATGGCAGGTGTGTCGGGGTTTTCCTTCCAGTGGAAGTGAAGAATTACTACAATATCAGAGAGCTAGAAGAACAACTAAACACTGATTTTGTTGTAAGATTCTATGAGAAACATGATACCGGAAAGGTGATGGCATCATGGTGGAGAGAGGATAATTTTTTTACCAATCGGACCTCCGGCTGGTACCCGACGACCAAGCTAAGGGAGCTGTACATTTATCTAATGGCCCTCCTTTACCAATTGCATGGGGAGAAAGACTGCTCCAAGTTTTCAGAGGCTTGTATACCTATAACTTATACAGTAGCCATTTCTAGAATAGGTTTTAACTAGGGTGCCATCATTTCCAAATAGTTGAGCACCTGCATACGACAAGCTTAGACACCAAAGGAAAGAGAGACTCCATATTTATACATGACATCTTATCTATTGGATGTCATCTGTGCCATAAATGTCTTTTCCAGAATGAGCTTAATATGGCACACCTCAGAACTTCCAGTCCATGTATATTTCGACATCTTGTGGGAGAACATGTACAAGAAATCCTACTCTCTCATCTGCGATCAGTTCATCACACGTATTTATTTCTTGTTGTTCAAGAAGGAGTGCCCAAGGCTATAAGATGTATCCAAAAATATTGTATCGAAAGTTGGCCACTGGTAAAAGGATGAGCGCGATACCTACATCATGGTTTTCGGTGCCACTAGAGCACCCCATCTGTTGCATGTATATGTCCCCGATCGAATAGTAGTAGGGGAAATCTGTTATTAGACCATCCTGCAAGGTTACAATGCTACTCTGGTAAAGGATAAGAAGAGGGCCTTCATACCTTATGGATTTCATATTGGTTTCTACACAGTAAAGGACATTGATTAGGACAAATAGGAAGGGTTGAATCAATTGGAGTTCCGATTCTAGACTGGTCGCTTTCACAATCACGACCCAAAAGGTTTGGTCGCAAAGCATGCATCACAAGTATCTTTCTACTAGCCATACGCTCATGACAGATTTGAAGATGAGATCTTCACCGAAAAATTCTCAAAACTGGGATGAGGTGGTGGCAAGGATGGATGACCCTAAGGCAACTAGGTTCAAGGCCATGAGTTTGGACGAGAAAGGAAAAGTCCTGGAACAATCAAATCAAGAGGTCCTTAGGGCTAGAGAAGAAATGATAACATCCAAATCAGTCGAAGCAGTGGAAGCTCCCCGGGAAGACACTGAAACAACAAATATTTCCTAGGTAACTCCGGTACAGGACATGAATTTCCCCAAGAGTCAGGATGCATTGGAGAGAGGGGAACTCATGTATTAACAACCCCAATAGATGATGAATCAGATGTGGGATAACCCAAACCTCATCAGGATGCCAAGACTTCCGACCGATAGCCTAGAATAAATCTCGGTGGGGCCAACCGATCCTAATTTCTTAAACCTTGATAACATCAACGGGTTAGATGACCTTGAATCCACAATTCCACCGTCTGGATTGCCGGAAAGTGTGATGACTCAACCAGAGACAAGCCAGGTGTCAGTGGAAACAAGTGTGCCTAATCCTTTGAGTGAGTTTATAAATATATATAGTGATGATGAGAGCCCAGAGGCATCTCTCGGGACCCTTGTGTGTGTCCAAGAAGAAAAGGGACATGAGAATACTTCTTCTCTTGATCCCAGGGTCCAAACCCAAGAGGTCTCACAAAAATAAATAGAAGACGAAAGTGTTCCCGACACAAAGAGGCTCGATGCGCCAGAGACCCGAGCAAACCATCCGAAGGACAATTCAGAACTGGATGAGCCAAAGGAAGGATCCTCGCTGTTAGCGATCAAAATGAACTGGTAAATTTTGAATGCCTTCATCAAATTTTAGCTAGAATTGTCTATTTTTCTAGTCTCAAGCCAGTGTCATGATTTCCAAAATTTCCATTAAATCTTGAAAACTCCTGTTGATTTCTTTTGTCCATAAAATCTATGACCTTTCTCTTTTAACCTGCAATACAAAAGTCATAATAAAGGGTTAAGCCATTAGTCTACAAGACTAGATCACTCTTCATTTTACTCCTAAGTTTATAGGCTTCTCAGGACTTATGAGTTTTGACCAAACTTTTGGGGAACTACAGAATCAAACCATATGCCAAACTCCTAGTTCCTAGTTTACATATCATATGTTAGTCTCCACAATACTTAAACATATAAAGTTATCAAAGCCCAGCTCTAACAAAAATGCCCAAGCGCATGAGACACGTTCAACTCCTCATTCCATATGTCACGCATAAACCATAGAATCTCCTCTTGTTCTGTTTCATGAAGGAAAATGAGATCTGCTATTGATTTGATACATCTTCTTTTGTTGAGTGCCCCTAATATCAGTGGAATGAGGGATGTTTTTCCATTGGGACCAACAACTGATATATCTGAACCAACAATAACATAAGTCTTTGCATTAGAATATGCAATATTGTCTCTTGTAGCATCAGTTACAGCTATGTCCATGGGTCCACCATTTGGATTTTTAGTGGTGCCACCAATTGTAAATTTAACTGAGGAACAACAAGATTTATTAAACAGATCAACATTTGAGCGCATTGTTAGGCATATAGACAAGTTTCCTCAGCTGGAGGCTGTGAATTACGTATTGCAGTTCTTACATGATTAGTTGACCAGTGTGATGTTGATTATGACATTCGGGGACTCTTGCAAATGCATATATTGTTAGATTATCAAAATTATAAGGGAAATGAGTTGACATTGCATGTACTTTACCAACTTTTTGGGGAGATGGCATCAATCTATGAAAGATTTCTTCTTACTGTGGCACAGACTTTGCGTGATTCTCTTCCAGCGTCTGATAAATCCTTGAGCAAATTTCTTGGTGAGGTCCCATTTCTTCCAAATGTAGCTTTAAGAATATTGGAGGATTTGCACTATGCTGGTAGATTTTTCAGGGACAGAGAGGAAGTGCTAAGTGGTGATCGAGTTACTCAAGGTTTAAGTGTTGTATGAAGCCTAATATTGCTATGATCACCCACAAGGGTTACTTTCTTAGATATTGCCTTACAAAGTGCAGTGCATAGCATTGAAGAAGTATGTACTAAGGCAATTTGTCTGGTAGCTAACAAGTTGTATCCATCGAGCTACCTTTCGCAAAATATAGAGGAGTTTTCAACAAAGAAGATGTTATCAGTAGTGGATGGTCTTCATATTAGAGATGGCATGGATATTGATGAATCAAGAGCACATGTAAAAGAGGATGATAGTCAATATAATCTATCAAATGGAGCTTCAAAAATAAGGCAAGCTAGTGGGATCACTGTAGTAAACTCTTTTGGAAATGACAGACCTGGTTCTATACAAAGTGCATCCAATGTTTCCATTGTAGAAGCACACTGCTACATGTCTCTATACTTTTCTCTCTGCACCAAGAAACATTCCCTTCTTCAACAAATTTTCAGAGAATATAAAAATGCACCCAAGTCTGTAAAGCAGGCAGTTCAACGCCACATCCCTATCTTAATAAAAATGAAAAACACTCCAGGATGGAGACTTTTGATTAAGCATTCAAAATTATGATGAAACAACAGTTTTGATATGGAGGTTTTCCTTTTTTGACCAAGACAGAACTTTCACCAGTGCAGAAGGCGGAATTATAACCAGTTAGCTGATGAAAAGAAGAGCTTTCACTAGCTAATTGGAAAATCTTAGGATGAAATAGCTGGTGAAACCTGAGATGGCCAGCGAAGGTGTATTTTTGCCCAGATCGATATTTTAGTCAGCCAAATCTCTTGAAAACTCTTTCTAAAGATAGATATTGAACTATAATGTCCAATCTAAGATCCACTTCTGATGCAAAGCAGTTAGAGGAGGTGTTCAAGTTGATTTGGCACCTATTTTGAGGGGCAATGAATCAACATTTTATCTGTATTTGGAAAATTTGAATTCATCTTCATCAAAGGATATCAAACCGCCTTGGAAGGATTTCCTGCATAGCACAGAGTTTCTAGATGATACGAAGACCATGAAATAAGGAATTAACCTATTTTCTAGGATCATTCCTTATCTTTTGTAATTTGGTTTTGACTTTCTATCTTTAGCGTATCTGATCCATTCTTTTAGGATCTGAAAACTATATTGTAAAGATATAAAGTTGAAGACATAATATGAACTAAGGGGTGGTGGTTCATTCATAGGACTGAGGTTTGAATGCTGGATATAATACCATGCTACATTTGTAATAGACTGTCATAGATATGTAATTCAGATCACAGTCTTATTTCTCTATTAATATCAGATTGTCACTTCCTACTCCTATGATTTAATTCAAGTTATCTTAACTGCAATATGACTGTCATCTCATTATTCATTTCATAGCTTGATTTAATAGTACTCTTCATTTTGTGTCAAGTTTTTCTTAGTTCCCAATGACTGTCATCTCGTTGGTCAACTCATAAGCTTGATTTAATAGTGATACCTGTACTATATTATCCGACCCATCACATGTGTGATCTAGTTAGTAAGTATAGTATTCTTCATCCACTGTTATGCTATTAATCTGATTATTGATTCTTGAAAGCACTGTCTCATATGATTATATATTCTTTGACAGTCTTGATATGATCTAGTAGGTCAGTTATCCCATTTTATCCCAACATAATCATAAAACTATTCATATTTTAAGTTACCAAGATTCTTTGGCCTGCAACCCCAAAGAGTTTCTTGGAGTGATAACAAATTGGCGCCATTGTTGGGGAGAGGAGATTGAAGCTTAGCTTCCTTGGGAGATGACACAGATCTAGCTTTGATGATAGACAAATCCTGGACACTATTATGGTTGTAATCATCTATTTGGCGACTCCATGAAGGATGAATTCAGTGGCGACTCCATGAAATTCAAATGTCAAAAGCATTTGCTACTCTTTTGGCTTAGAGGTTTGCACCTTTGGACTTCTCTTTAGTTTCTGGTTTCCCACATCCAATACCTCATATGTCAGAATGGGGAGATTTTATACCTTTCTTCAAAGAGGAGAAAGAAGATAATCCTGCAGAACACCTCAAAAAGTTTCATGAGTGCATGGATCTACTAGATCTGTAGCATGAAGATGTTCGTATGAAAATGTTCATGTATTCATTGGAGGGTGATGCACGTAAGTGGTATTTTTCTTTACCTCCTTCAAGCATTTCATCTTTAAAAAAATTTCACAGAGTATTCAATGAGCGTTGCAAAAAGTTCTTTTCGGATCAGTTTTTATTTGGTAATTGCTGTGAAGAATATGGATTAGATAATAAAGTTGAAATTGCAAATAGAGAATAATTTCTCCCTCATATCCTGCAACAACTCCCGAATGATCTTCATGATAATGTGCTTTCCCATCAAAATGAACTAGAAATGGATAATAAAGGAGCTGAAGATTCTCCCATTAACATTATCTCCGATTTTCATCAATTTGAAGAATTAATTTATTTAGTTAAGAATAATGAGAATCATTTTTTTGTTGGTCATACATCCATTGAAATCATTAAAGGTGGTTCACAGTTTTCAGATTTGTGTATCAAGGGAAGCTGCAATTATGATGAGGAACATAGTGATATTTCTCAAAATCTATCTCAGAATCCTATTGTTGATAACTCTATGCCACCATTTTCATCTTTGTCATTAGAAATGTTTCATGATCTTCCTATATTTGATAAATATAATGATGGGGAGGAAGTTGTTGAGGTTTCTGAAGATTTGGTTATTTCTGGAATTTCATTTAGTTCTACTGTTCAGCACAGAGATGATCATAAATGTATACATGATGTGGTTAATGATAGCTTTGAAGAGTATGTTGCAATAGGGGACATCTATCATTGTAACCAAGATATTGGTGATATCCGGGAGAATAACCATAGCATTGATGCTTTTGACATTGTATCAAATGCATCTACTGACTTAGGTTGTTATGAAGATGAGATTGTCCCCTTTGAAAACCCCAAAGATGATTGTCAGATTTACACATCAGCAAGTAATAGTTTTAGATCTGCAGTATATGTTGAGGGCAGCCCACATTTTGCAGACTTGAAGATAAAAAAAAGTTTTCAACAGATATGAGGAGGAAGAGGAAGAGCAATCCACATTCAGTATTGATATCAGTGAAGACAACAAGCAACAAGATTTCAGTTCTCAGTTGGGACAGCAAAAGGACTTTCAAGGAAGACATCTATCTACCAACAGAGAGCGAGTCATGGAAGGGAATTCATTTTTCATGAATCAAAATGTTTTTGATCTTGATTTTAGAGACCCGGTGGTTGATTTGATAGAATTACTTATTTTAGACCCTATGAAAGTTCTAGATTTCATTCATTCATCAATTTCCATAGGTGAGTATGACTTTCTGAAAGCTTATTTACTACTGTTGATATGTTTCAGTTATTTTCTATTAAGAAGTGATAGAGATAAAGTCATCATGGTTTTAAAGTTGCTCAAATGGATGTTATGGAAATCTGCGTTTACCTGACCAAATTTTAGATTTGGTTAGAAGTAGGGATAGGCAGAAGAATAAACTCTTTATACGAGTAAGTAGATTACTTTCAGAGTCCATGAATAAGTAGACAAGCTACATGAAAGCTATAGACAGGTTATAAGTAGGCTACAGGCAAGTTATAGGTAGGTTATAATCAGGCTACAGATTGTAGAAGAACAACTGCATAGGCCATATGACTCCATAGCCCAATGGTAAAGGCGACTGGAACTACTAGGTTCTTGGAAACCTCACAGGGAGGTTTCCATCCCAGCTGGAGCCAGTTGTTAGCAATCAAAATGAACTGGTAAATTTTGAATGCCTTCATCATATTTTAGCTAGAATTGCCTATTTTTCTGGTCTCAAGCCAGTGTCATGATTTCCAAAATTTCCATTAAATCTTGACAGCTCCTGTTGATTGCTTTTGTCCATAAACTCTATGACCTTTCTCTTTCAACCTGCAATACAAAAGTCATAATAAATGGTTAATCCATTAGTCTACAAGACTATATCACACTTCATTTTACTCCTAAGTTTATAGGCTTCTCGGGACTTATGAGTTTTGACCAAACTTTTGGGGAACTACATAATCAAACCATATGCCAAACTCCTAGTTCCTAGTTTACATATCATATGTTAGTCTCCACAATACTTAAACATATAAATTTATCAAATCCCATCTCGAACACAAATGCCCAAGCGCATGCGCCACATTCAACTCCTCATTCCACATGTCACGCATAAACCATACAGTCTCCTCTTGTTCTATTTCATGAAGGAAAACGAGATCTGCTATTGATTTGATACATCTGCTTTTGTTGAGTGCCCTTGATATCAATGGAAAGAGGGAAGTTTTTCCATTGGGACCAACAACTGATATATCTGAACCAACAGTAATAGAAGTCTCTGCATTAGAACCTACAAGATTGTCTCCTGCATCATCAGTTACAGCTATGTCCATGGGTCCACCATTTGGATTTTTAGTGGTGCCACCAATTGTAAATTTAACTAAGGAACAACAAGATTTATTAAATAGATCAACATTTGAGTGCATTGTTGAGGCATACAAACAAGTTTCTTCAGCTGGAGGCTGTGAATTGCATATTGCAGTTCTTACACGATTAGTTGACCAGTGTGATGTCGATTATGACATTCGAGGACTCTTGCAAACACATATATTGTCAGATTATAAAAATTATAAGGGAAATGAGTTGAAATTGCATGTAATTTACCAACTTTTTGGGGAGATGGCATCAATCTATGAAAGATTTCTTCTTACTGTGGCACAGAATTTGCGTGATTCTCTTCTAGAATCTGATAAATCCTTGAGAAGATTGCTTGGTGAGGTCCCATTTCTCCCAGATGTAGCTTTACGAATATTGGAAGATTTGTGCTATGCTGGTAGATTTGTCAGGGATAGAAAGGAAGTGCTAAGTGGTGATCGAGTTACTCAAGGTTTAAGTGATGTATGAAGCCTAATCTTTCTACGACCGCCCACAAGGGTTACTTGCTTAGATATCGCCTTACAGAGCACAGTGCATAGCATTGAAGAAGTATGTACTAAGGTGATTCGTCTGGTAGCTAACAAGTTGTATCCATCAAGCTACCTTTCTCAAAATATAGAGGAGTTTGCTACAAAGAATATGCTATCGGTAGTGGATGGTCTTTATATTGGAGATGGCATGGATATTGATGAATCAAGAGCAAGTGTAAAAGAGGATGATAGTCAATATAATCTATCAAATGGAGCTCCAAAAATAATGCAAGCTAGTGGGATCATTGTAGTAAACTCTTCTGGAAATGATAGACTTGGTTCTATACAAAGTGCATCCAATGTTTCCATTACAGAAGCACAACGCTACATGTCTCTATAATTTTCTCTCTGCACCAAGAAACATTCCCTTCTTCAACAAATTTTTAGAGCATACAAAAATGCACCCAAGGCTGTAAAGTAGGCAGTTCAACGCCACATCCCTATCTTAATAAAAATGAAAAACACTCCAGGATGGACACTTTTGATTAAGCATTCAAAATTATGATGAAACAACAGTTTTGATATGGAGGGTTTCCTTTTTTGACCAAGACAGAACTTTCACCAGCGCAAAAGGAAGAATTATAACCAATTAGCTGATGAAAGGCAGAGCTTTCACTAGCTAATTGGCAAATCTTAAGACGAAATAGCTGGTGAAACCTGAGATGGCCACGAAGGTGTATTTTTACCCAGATCGAAGTTTTACTCAGCCAAATCTCTTGAAAATTCTTTCTAAAGATAGATATTGAATTATAATGTCCAATCTAAGATACACTTCTGATGCAAAGAAGTTAGAGGAGGTGTTCAAGTTGATTTGGCACCTATTTTGAGGGGCAATGAATCAACGTTTTATCTATATTGGGAAAATTTGAATTTATCTTCATCAAAGGATATCAAATAGCCTTGGAAGGCTTTTTTTCATAGCACATAGTTTCTAGATGATATGAAGACCATGAAATAAGGAATTAACCTATTTTCTAGGATCATTCCTTATCTTTTGTAATTTGGTTTTGACTTTCTATCTTTAGCATATCTGATCCATTCTTTTAGGATCTAAAAATCGTATTGAAAAGCTATAAAGATGAAGACAGAAGATGAACTAAGGGGTGGTGGTTCAGTCATAGGACTGAGGTTTGAATGTTGGATACAATACCATGCTGCATTTGTAATAGACTGTCATAGATATGTAATTCAGATCACAATCTTCTTTCTCTATTAATATCAGATTGTCACTTCTTACTCCTTCTATGCTTTAATTCAAGTTATCTTAACTGCAATATGACTATCATCTCATTAGTCAGTTCATAGATTGATTTAATAGTACTCTTCATTTTGTGTCAAGTTTGTCTTAGTTCCCAATGACTGCCATCTCATTGGTCAACTCATAAGCTTGATTTAATAGTGATACCTGTACTATCTTATCCGACCCATCACATGTGTGATCTGGTTAGTAAGTATAGTATTCTTCATCCATTGTTATGCTATTCATCTGATTATTGATTCTTGAAAGCACTGTCTCATCTGATTATATATTCTTTGACTGTCTTGATATGATCTAGTAGGTCAGTTATCCCATTTTATCCCAACATAATCATAAACATCTTCATATTTTAAGTTACCAAGCATCTTTGGACTGCAACCCCAAAGAGTTTCTTGGAGTGATAACACTCACAAAAGGACATCGGCGTTTCAACGACCGATGAAAAAGTAAGTATTGAGTCTTTTCCTGACACCTCTCTTTCACTTGATACTCAGATCCCCGATAAACGACATGCAAAGGCCGGGCCTTCGGAGCACAATGAGGAAGTTCAAGAACTCGACCTTGAACAAATATACACCACCAAAAATCTGGGAAACACACTCACATGGGGTGATCATCCGATTCCCGAACCTGTGGATGAAGTAGTCGATATTTATGCATTCTCTTATGATCGAAAGAGAAAGGCCATCATATAAATAACCATAAAGAAAGGGAGGATCACGTTAGATCACTCCATCGTCATCAATATACAGGAAAATTTGATAAACAAAGAAAATGCAGAACATATGAACTTATCGGTGCATGGAAAACAATATTGGATGCTACCCCACACAGATCCAGAAGATATGAGAAGGAGCTAGCCGCCTCCCTGAAAGAACTGGAACATTTTCACCAACTAGATGAACACTATCAGGGCACCACTCAGACCACGGTATACCTGATAAGCAATTTCGAAGAGGCTTACAACAAGTTCACACACGAGTGACACCTTTTTACTATGAAGATAGTTGAGCTCCATAAAGATACTCTCATGGCACTCTCGATGTGAAAGGATACAGAGCGGTGGTATGAAAGGGAAAAACAAGCCATAGAGAGAATCGAATAAATTGATGCAGTCGAACAGGGCCGAGATAAAGAAGAACAAAAGATCCAGATGTTGGGAAAAAGTAGTCTTGATCGCATGAAGCAATCAACCGAGTATTGGGATAAGATGTCTCAGGAACCACACCAGGAAATTCAAGAGAAGTGGGCCAAATGAAAGAAACATTGGTATAAAATCAACAAAGCAATGAAGGATATCGGGCTCTCTGAGTTCGGTACCTCCGACGACTTCGTTGACTTATGTGAAATAGTCGAATCACATACTAAGCAAGATTCATTATGGGCCAAAGAGCTAGTGAAGGTGACCGACACAATTCCCAGACAAGTGCAACGATTTATGGAACATCCGATTAGAGCTTGGACTGTGCTACAACAGTTAAACACCAGTCTCGTGAAGTACCGGGTGCATGCGGTGGAGGTCAGATTAATTTACGCGGATCCAATGGAACAACACAGATTTCTATGGGCCCAAACCTGCGAGGATTTGTTCATCAGTTGGTCGCAGTATGAGAAATTTTCCCTTTCAAGTGCTATCTTGAGTTGACTGTTAAAGAAACTTTTAGAAGAGGACACCACATGGTGATTTTTTTATTTTTTAAACTACACTTAGTTGTTATTTTTAGTTGAATTTTATGTTATAAATAAGAACATCGACCAATTAGTCAGAGGTCGATGGTTGCTGCAAGAAACTCTTTTTTGGTTTGTTAAGAAATATTTCCGAGCTAGATTTAATTGAGAAGTCCTTTTGGACCAGAGACGAAGTAATATTTTTATCAAACTGCATGTGTGATTGGACACGGAGAAGAACTATTTCCTATCTTGTTTCATGAGCGTATGTTGTAATGAGTAAGAGCAATTAAATCTATTGTCAAGTTCTGGTGCAATTTTTTGTTGTTCTTTTCTTTAATGATGAAGATGAATCGTTGTGCTATCATGTGATGGATGATCAAGTAGGGGATTATTCTTCTTGCCTTTGTTTTATCGCATATGTGTTTTCTTTCTGATAATTACTATCTCAAATAGTAATTGGATGATCACATGGTTAACGTATTATTACTAGGCCTGTGGTATAAAATTGTCGTCTGCATGCTTGAGTAGCGGGTTATCCCAAGCTCAATCTCTTGTCCTATAGTTAAACTTAATTCTATTTTGTTTCCAAGTTGGTTTATACCGCCTTACAATCTTACTTCGGTCCCACCTAAGAGAAAATACAAAAATAGAAAGTCGCAACTGAAGGAGATGCCTTCGTAAGAAAACATAAAGCCCATCGATTAATTGGCTAGATCGCAAGATCTGGAGAACCATTCCACTATTAAATGTTGTAGAGTCTAATTGGGTCTCGGTGGCGGGTTTGGTTCCTACTGTTGAATCAAGGGATCTAGGACCCATCAACAGGTTGAATGTATGAATCTGTGAGAATTAGATAAGTTTCAATTGTTTCTCTTCTATGAGAAAGTGCAAGGAGTGCATAATGTCCGCAAGATGTGCATTGACATAGTTTCTTTTGAATCAAAATCTAAGAAGAGATAACGTTAATATTTTATGTGCAAGGAGTGCATAGTGTCTGCAAGGTGTGCGTTGAAAGAGTCTTCTTTGACTCATAATCTCAGGAGGAATAACTTGAAGTTTACTTGTAGAAATAGTGTAAGAATTATTGCAAGGTGTGCACAGTCACTCCCAAAGAATTTGAGTCATGGAAGAAGACTTGTTTCAAGGTGTGCACAAAGTCAAAATTTGACTAAGTGTTGAAGAAACACTCTAAGGAGTTTGAGGTTTCGAGGGAGCACAAGCTCATAAGAGGTAGTGGGAGATAATCCTTCAATAGGGAGGATCCCTCTAAGATTTCATAAATTAATGAGAAATATCCATTCAAGAGGAAGATATATTGTTCCAGACAGTGAGATCTGGGGAAGATGCACGAAGGATAGTCTTTGAATCCTTCATTAATTCATGTGGTTGAGAGGTTTGAAAGAGCCCAGGGAGAGGGATTTCCAAAGCCCCAAAGTTGCGAAGTAAATCTAAGTCATCTTATCAAGGAGGATATGTGGCAATAGATCAGGAAGTCCAAGAGAGAAATCCCCAGAAGATTTTGTGTTTAGCAGAAACTATTTTTGGGAAGTCACGAGGGGTGAAGTGATCTGGATCGTTGGATCCAGGAAGGACACGTGGTTGAGATCCATGTGCCCCGTGAGAATATTATTCTGAAGGTAAGCAAGATTAGTGAAGCTGGAAGTCTCGAAGGCCGTAGTCAACATGATTCATTAGTGAACGAAGGGACACGTGGAGAGTGGAGATTCACTCCGGAGAGAAGTCACTTCGAAGGAGTTGGAGTGTAAAGGTGCGAGAAATCATGTGAGTTGGGATCCTTTTTTCTATCTGTGGTCATAAGGAAAAAAGTATCCTATTAGAGGAGCTAGCGCTTGCCGTTGAGAGTTATCATAAGCGTCAGGAAAAGGTGTGCGGGTAAATCGAACCTATGGGTAACAAAGGAGGGACCTATGCAAATTAATTTTGGGGTCTAGCAGAGGCCAAAGAGCTGATCTGGCTTAGTATCTTGAAGATCCTTGACCGAGAGGTCGCAAAACCCCTAGGAGAGAAGGGGGATTCATAAAGTGGTATTAGAGACACATATTTGATTTCTGTAGGCAAGAGGAGATATTCTGATATCATCAAGTGGTATCAGTAAGAAATTTTTTATTTTAAAGATCTGTATAGAGAAAATTTCATAACAATGTAGCCTAGGAGACATGTGGAGCCACCTGTAGAAAATTGATATGTAGAAAGGGAGATGAGATAAATTCACGCAAGGTTAGATGATATGGATACAACACAAAGGAGAACACCTAATGTTGGATATGTCAGTGATGTAGAGAATGACGAAGTAGAATTTGAAGAAGCTGCAGGAGAAGATGCTGCAGAGGAATGCTTATTGAAAGTTGTTGTCAAATTGGGAGCTAGATCAAAGATAGACATCCCAATGTATGAAGGAAACTTATATTTTGGTTTATTTCTTGATTGGATAAGATCAATGGACAATTACTTCAACTATGAAGATGTCAACGAGGAGAAAAAGGTGAAACATGTTGTCAGCAGATTAAAAGTACATGCAACACTATGGTGGGATGAACTATAGGCTGAAAAAAGATGAAAAGGAAAGCAAAAGATCAAGAATTGGGATAGAATGGTAGCCAATATGAAGGCTAAATTCATACCCAAGGATTATCAGATAAATTTGTTCAATAAGTTGCAAAACTTGAGACAGAAAGGAATGACAGAGAAAGAGTACACAAAAGATTTTTACAAGATGAACATCAGGGATGGACATAGAGAAAAAGATGATGAAAAGGTTGCTAGGTATATTAATGGATTGAGATATGAAATCCATGATAAAATCAACATGATGATAGTGAGGACAGTGGAGGATGCTTATCTGATTGCACTGAAGAAAAAAGAGAAGTTGGCTAAGAAATAGAGCCAGCGAAGTAGAGGAAGAAGTCTAAATAGAGGAAAGGGAATTATCCATGATACGACACAAAATCCCAAGGTTGAGAATGAAAAACCACATAGTCACTCAAAAAGAGGAGGAATTTCCCGAGGGAGACAATATGGTGGAAGGAATGCTTTTCCTTGAGGAAGAGGAAGAGGTAGAGAAGGATAAGTGAAGTGTTATGCCTGTGGAAAAACATGACACTTGTCTTGGGAATGCCCTGAGAGAAATAAAGAAGGAGGAGGTGGAGATCACATTTCAAAAGTATAGAAGAAGAATGTTGAAGCAGAAGGTGTAGAATATGGGAGGTCATTGATGATGAAGAAGGTTCTCTTGAAGCAAGAGCTAGAGGTGGAAAAACCAGTGCAGAGGAACAATTTGTTCAGAACTTCTTGCAAGAATAAAGATAGGGTATGCAAGGTGATAATTGACAGTGGGAGCACTGATAACTTAGTATCCACATAGATGGTGGAGAAATTGGAGTTGGAGACAACTACACATCCGAGTCCCTATAGAGTCTCATGGTTGCAGAAAGGACACCAGGTAATGGTAACTAAGCAATTCCTAGTTGAATTTAAGATAGGAGGATATAGAGATAAGATTTTGTGTAATGTGATTCCATTAGATGTATGCCATGTTTTGTTGGGGAGACCATGGCAGTTTCACAAAAAAATCATCCATGATTGGAGGAAAAATACTTATACTTTGGAGAAAAATGGTAGGACACACCTGCTACTACCAATAGAGGAAAAGAAAGTAAAGGAAGAAGCTAGCACAAGTTTACTTCTCGTTAGTGGGAAGGAACTCCTGAGTGAATTCAAGAAGGAATAGAAGATGCAGATTATAGTGGTAAGGAAGCCTAGAGTTATCCTTACAAGTACTTCTATGGATGATCTACCTAAAGAAATTCAAGATTTGTTGGATAATTTTTCTGACATAGTAGTGGATGAGTTACTTAGATCATTACCACTCATCAGGAGTATCAACCATCACATTGATCTAATACCAAGAGAGAGTTTTCCAAAAAAATCAGCATATAGGTTGACACCTCAAGAGAGTGAGGAGGTAAAGAGACAAGTCCAAGATTTGATGGACAAGGGTTTGGTCAGAGAAAGATTGAGTCCATGTACAAATTTCCTTTGTGAAGGATGGATGACTTAATGGATTGTTTATGTGGAGAAAATTATTTTTCAAATAAAGACTTGAAAAGTGGATATCACCAGATAAGGATGAGAGAAGGTGATGAGTGGAAAACATCCTTCAAAACAAATGAAGGGTTGCATTAGTGGCTTGTTATGCCATTTGGATTAACAAATGCCCCAAGTACTTTTATGAGGTTGATGAATGAGGTATTGAAAGATTTCATTGGTAATTTTGTGATTGTATATCTGGATGATATATTAGCCTTCAGTAAAACTGAAGAAGAACCTTTGAGGCATTTAACATTAGTGATGAGAAGATTACAACAGGAGAAGATGTTTATAAATATGAAGAAATCCTCTTTTATGAAGACATAACTCATTTACTTGGGTTTTGTAATATCTTAAAATTAATTGAAGATCGATCCATATAAGGTGAGAGAAATCAGATATTGGCCATCACCAAGGAGAATATTTGAGGTGAGAAGCTTCCATGGATTAACAAGTTTCTATAGGAAGTTCATTAGAAATTTCAGTGGGATTTGTGCACCAATATTAGAAATGGTGAAGAAGAGACACAAATATTTTAAGTGGACAGAAGAAGCTGAGAAAAGTTTCAAGATATTGGAGGAGAAGATAACAAAACAATCTATTCTGGTCTTGCCCGATTTCAGGAAGACATTTCAAGTACGATGTGATGCTAGTGGAGTTGCAATTGGAGCAATCTTGATCCAAGATAATAGGCATGTTGCATATTTCAGTGAGAAGCTAAATGACACTAATAAAAATCAATTGACATATGATAAAAAAATTTATGCCGTAATTCAAGCCTTGAAGAAATGGAGGCACTACATTGTTCCAAAAGAATTTGTTTTGTATAGCGATAATCAAGCTTTACAATTCATAAATAGAAAAGAGAAATTAAATCGGAGACATGTTAAGTGGATAGAGTTTATGCATAATTTCACTTTTTTCATTAAACATATTTCTGGTAATGATAACAAAGTTGTTGATGCATTGAGCAGGAGATGTCTGATTCTGCAATAATTTCAAGTGAAAACCTTGGGGTTTGAACACCTTAAGGAGACATATTGTGATGACCCAGATTTTAAATAGGCATATGAAGCATGTGCTAATCATGTGCTCATATATAGAATCCAGTGGAAAGAGTATCTAATTCAAGATGTATTGTTGTTTAAAGGTTTTCAATTGTGCATACCAAAGTGCTCAATGAGAGAAAATCCGTTGAAGGAAAAACATAGTATAGGTCTATCAAGACATTTTGGCAATGACAAGACATTTGTGCAGTTGAAAAATTCATACTATTGGCCAAGTATGAGGGAAGAGGTGAAGAAGTTTGTGGACAGATGTAAGATTTTCTAGTATGCAAAAGGAAAGAGACAAAACACTGGATTGTATCGACCATTTCCTATTCCAGATAAGCATGGATTTTGTGTTGGGATTACCAAGAACACAAAGGGGAAGTGATTCCATATTTGTGGTAGTTGATAGATTCTCAAAGAAGGAACACTTTATCCCATGCTAGAAAACTAATGATGCAACACACATTGCAATTTTTTTTTTCAAGGAAGTTGTGAGACTTCATGGGTTGCCTAAGAGTATTGTCTCAGATAGGGACACTAAATTTGTTGGTCATTTCTGGAGAACACTATGGAAGAAACTGGGGACAAATTTGTCCTTTAGTTAAAAATATCACCCTCAAATGGATGGACAGACTGAGGTTGTAAATAAAAGTTTAGGAAATTTGCTGAGGAGTCTAGTCACTGAACATCATAGTCAGTGGGATCAAATTCTTTCACAAGCAGCGTTTGCATACAATGACTCACAAAACAAAAATACAGGAAAGAGCCCATTCCAGATAGTATATGGGATGAATCCAAGAGGAGTATCAGAGTTGAGAGATCTAGAGAAGAATGAATTCAGAAGCGTTGGAGCAGAAGACTTCGTTACAGAAATGCAAAAGATTTATAATCAGATCAAAGAGCAATTGCATAACAATAACAGAGAATATAAACACAAAGTTGATCAACATAGGAGAGAACTTCAATTTGAAGTGGGAGATCAAGTTTTGGCACATCTTAGGAAGGAAATTTTCCCAAGGGGAACATATAACAAATTGAAATTGAAGAATATAGGGCCGTATAAGATCCTAAGGAAATTTGATGCCAATGCTTATGAGGTAGAGCTTCCAGAGGATGTGGGTATATCGCCCATATTCAACATTTCAAAACAATATCCTTACAAGGAATATGCCGCAAAAGGATCATAAGATCATAAAGAGATTTAGTGGGAGAGCACAGATGTCTGTAGAAAAAAATCCGTAGATGGAGAAGATCATAGATCAAAGAATTGGTAAGAAGACTAGGAGAAAGACATATTTTGAGTATTTGGTAAAGTGGAAAGGACACACAATAGAATATGCTAGTTGGGTAAATGAAGCAGATGTTCAGAAGCATGGAAAGTCAATGCAGGAGCTCATGGACATGAGTCCATGAATTTTTGTCTAGAGGAGTATGATATAGGAGAATTGCCATCAAAGCACAAGTGGAAGATAGCTCAGTGCCCTAGCACGAATTTTGAAATGATTTTGAATTTAAGAAGTGCATATCACACAAATATCTTGAAAAGAATGTAATTAAATAACTTTAATGTTAAGAGGATTGACCATCGCGTGAGATCGATGGGGATTGTATTTTCCTTTAATGTAGTAGATTATAGTATAGATTCAAAGCATTTTCTCTTATCTGTTTGTCCTAATCATTTATTGTAATAAATCCTTAGTAGTTGAAATATTTTAATTTGATAGGATGACACTAAGGTAGTCGGAGGGAAAAATCTATGAGCCTTTTTGTATAAATAAATATATTGTATGCCTAAATGAGGCTGCTGAAGGTTATTTCCACTGAAGATTATTGTAGCTAAACATTGTTGAAGCTTTTTGAGTTGTATGAGCCCATGTACATATCATTTGAATGAATATAATAGAGAATTGTTGATCCAAATGTTTGGTGTTGCTATTACTGTGTCTATCTGAATGAATGAATGATAAGCTTTTTGTTTAATTGCACTTCT